>MJUU01037678.1:274031-286412 GCA_002080025.1 Modiolus philippinarum
TTAGAAAAGTTTAATCAATACACATATGGCAGACATGTAACGGTAGAGTCTGATCATAAACCACTAGAGGCAATAATGAGAAAGTCACTGGGGGATTCGCCGCCCAGACTTCAAAGAATGCTGCTTAGATTACAAAAGTATGATTTTGATCTGATTTATAAGCCTGGGAAAGAACTTCTAGTGCCAGACATGCTGTCAAGAGCGCCGTTAACCGTGACAGATAATTGCAATGATGATGATGAGATAGAGTGTTTTATAAACAGTATTGTAAACAATATGCCAATTAGTGATGATAAACTTGATGAAATCAAACATGAAACAATACAAGATGAGTCGCTGCAAATCCTGAGAAAATATATACGTAATGGTTGGCCGAAAAAGAAAAGAGAGTTACCCAAAGACATTATGCAATACTGGACCTGTAAAAATGATCTAAGTGAAGTCAATGGCCTAATTCTAAGAAGCGAAAAAATCGTCATACCGACCGCAATGAGATCAAAAATGTTGTCAAAGTTACATGAGGGTCATTTAGGCATTGAGAAAACCAAGAAACTAGCTAGGGAATTTATATTTTGGCCTGGTATAAATGCACAAATCACTGACAAGATAATGAAATGCAGTATTTGCCTTGAAAATCGCAATTCAAATTCAAAAGAACCTATGGAAATGTCTGAAACGCCAGACTTACCATGGCACTCCGTTGGAACAGACTTATTTCAATGGGATAATCAGAATTACGTTCTAGTACTTGACTACTATTCCAGATATTTCGAAATTGCGAGATTAGAAAATACGAAATCATCTTGTGTAATCACCCACATGAAATCAATTTTTGCGAGACACGGAATACCTCAACAAGTTAGAAGTGACTGTGGTCCGCAATATACTTCGTCTGAATTCAGAAGATTCGCCGATGAATGGGGATTTACGCATAAAACTTCAAGTCCGAATTACCAACAGTCAAATGGACTAGCCGAACGATTTGTTCAAAGTGCAAAAAATATGTTGACAAAATCAAAGCAAGATGGCAAGGATCCGTACTTAAGCTTACTAGCATATAGAAATACGCCGATAGAAAATATTGGATCTCCAGCCCAGTTATTGATGAACAGAAGACTGCGATACACAATTCCGACAACAAAAAATCAACTGAAACCGAAATGCGTCAAATTTAAATCAACGAGAGATAAAATGCAAAACATTAAAGAAAGACAGAAGTACTATTATGACAAATCCAGCAAACGTCTACAAATACTAGAGAAAAATGACACTGTCCGATTTCAACAACAAAAACGAGGAAAATGGCAAAAAGCAAAAGTTATAAGAAACACCCGAAGGCGTACACTACCGCAGAAATAGACGTCACATCATGAAAACGAAAGAACAATTTCCCGAAAGTGATATTGACAATCAGAACTACAAAGACAACGAACACATTGATATTTCAACATCAAGCAGTGATCAAAATAACATAAGAAACGAAACAAACACTAGTACGTACACTACAAGAAGCGGAAGAACTGTGAAAAAACCTGCACGACTTATTGAAGAAATTTAAGAAAATCTGAGTAGTGCCGTAAGGGACAGAATAATGCACTTGCTCAGATAATTTAGGGAATACAGAGCAGTCTACTCTGTAATTAAAATTCTAAATTATAAATGAAATATAAGTTTGGCAATTATTTTAGATTTTTCATATAAACATGTGTACTTAACATATAATCAATTAGACATCAACAGAAACAATGTCGATTATAACAAACTGTGTAAATAATTTTCTTTTCTTGTCAATGAACACTTGAACTTTATTATTTTTGGAATTCACGTGCGTTTTTATTATTGAGACTTTAATTGATAACATCACACAAGAACTGTAAATGTTTAATTTTCTTCACAGGGGGGTTGTTGTGATTAATGATTTGTTCAATGTAATTTCTTATCTGCTAAGTGTTAAGCACCGCCTACTTACTTGATTGACAATAGTGCACGCACGTGTTAAAGTAATCTTCATTGCTCTTGGGGTTTAATCATTGATGTTTAGTATGTAGTATATTCATGTAGTTTATAGATAAAGTACGTTGCTTAAGAACAACTGACTTAGTTATGATTATATATAATTAAGAAATCCCTAAAGAAGGATTATAACAGGTATAGTAATTGATGATTCAGAGTTTTTAATTTCGCAATATGCTGATGATACTACTCTTATTTTAGACGGTTCTCCAGACTCATTGGATGCATCTCTTCGCTTACTTCAAAAATACGCAGAAATGTCAGGCCTTAATATGAATTTGGATAAGACAAGGGTTGTGTGGATCGGGAAGAAAAAACATAGTCAGGATTCCATTTGTGGGACGTGGAGCTTGGAATGGGGTTCCAGCAGGTTTACTCGTTTGGGAATTAAATTCTCTGTGGACGTGGAGGATATGGAAAAACTAAATTAGAAATCCAAATTTAAGGAAATTGAAAATATAATTCAATCATAGTCAAACCAAATCTTGTCTCCTATTGGAAAAATTACAATAATTAAAACATAAATTATATCCAAACTTAATCATTTGTTCCTGTCTTTACCAAATCCAAATATACATATATTACAACAGTTTGAAAGTCTTCTATTTCAATTTATTTGGAAAAATAAACCGAATGAAGTTAAAAGAGAAGTTTTATGTCAAATATATGAAAATGGTGGTCTAAAGATGTTGGATATATATAAATATATACAAGGTCTCAAACTCACTTGGATAAGAAGAATTGTAAAAGTAAATTCTAAATATTCTAAGTTACTTATGCTTTCAGAAAAACTTAATTTAAATGAACTGATCTACAATGGGCCAAAAAGGGGAATTAAAAACAAGTTTTGGAATGAAGTTTTTGAAGCCTGGATTGACTTGCAAACAAACCAAAATATTTCAGACGGAAACGACCTAGTCTGTTGTAATATTTGGCATAATAGAAAAATTACAATTGGACATCATAGTGTTTTTTATAAATCATGAGCGGAAAAGGGGGTTTGGCTTATAGATGACTTACTAAATGAAGAGGGAAATTTCCACAGTTTAGAAGAATTTCAGAATATTTATGATATAAAAACAATCTTCCTAACTTACAATGGACTGATTGCTTCGGTTAAAAAGTACATGAAAACTTTGCATCTAGACTGTGAAAATTTGTCAAAAGTTTTTGGACAAATTTTGCCTCATTGTATTAGAATATTTATCAAATCACCAAAGGGTTCTAAGGACATGTATACAATTCTAAAGAAGGAGAATGCTACACCAACCTCTGAAGAGAAATGGTCTGGAATTATGAATAATAATAACCTCGAATGGAAAAAAAATTATAAACTACCTTTTATTACAACAAAGAACTCCAAATTACAATGGCTACAATACAGAATAAGCCACAGAATTTTAGGAACAAATGATTTTTTAAATAAGATAAAGGTAAAAGAAAGTAACAAATGTGACTTTTGTAATAATGAAATAGAAACAATTAAAAACATTTTCTGGTCTTGTCCAAAAGTAATTGATTTATGGGAAAATTTAAATCAGTGGATTAGAACACAAACAGGAATAGAATTACCACTGAATATGACCATTATTATCTTTGGACTTGTAAACAAAAATCCGAGAAATTATATTAGAAATTTAACAAAAATGAATGGCCACCAATTGAATGATCTTGCCCTTATTAATTACCTTAAAGAAAATCTATATTTTGAAAGACACTTGTACCATAAGAATAAACCTTTTCAAGTTGCAGATACCTGTTGGGGCCCCTTCCTTTCAACTTTTGATTAAATTCCAAATGCCCAGAAGCAAAAATATACATTAATATCAATATTAAGATTCTTTACCTTTTAATTGGAATAAGAAATGAAAATTACTTAATAGCCTGATCCACAAACAACCTTTGTTTTTTTATTGTTTTTTTTTTAAATTCTGAGTTGTTTAGACAAATGTTTGTAATATTAAAACATTATTAATTTTGTGATACCTAAATGTACAATTATTGTAATATTATATAACTGTCAATATGCCAATATTACTATATATTGTTATCTATACCAATAAAACATTACAAAAAAAGTATTCTAACCACAGAATGTACAGGAAACCTCATAGAGGATCGCTTTGGAAAACAGCACTTTCCCCAATATTCTAGAGTAGATATGGGACGTCTTTGAACAACAAGAGTCTCCCTTCAAAATAAACTTATCGATTTGGATCTATTTTACGAGATTTACAAACAGATGAACTGCGATATTTCTATGCCAGTCAGAATAATGCCATATTTTTGGAGGTGCCCATTCTTATAAAAAAATAGAGGATGTTCACCACCTCATTGATCCTACAAGATGTCCTAAAACACCAGAGACCCAATACCAAATGGACAATACATCATCTTACTAATATGACATTTTACGTCAATAAAATAGAAGCAATTCCATTAGATTTAAAACAAATGGGACGTAGGGAGGGTAATGCAGCCTATCCCATCGGATAGCCAGTCACAAGCCTGGATAAACGCAGAGTGACCTAAGTAAAATCTCACATATAATCACATTACAATAGATCTATCAAATGTAGCACTAGCAAAAGTGAAAAAAAGTTAAGAGTTAGGAACAATACTAGTAAAGTACTAGTTTTCTGAGAATAAGGGCAAAAATAAAATTCAAAAATAAAATGATAAAAAATAAAGAATAAAAATGCTAATAAAAATAATATCATTCAAATATAAAGTAAATCAAGTTATAATAATATTCAAAATAAATATAATAATAAATAAAAATAAATAATTTAGAATATAAATAAATTAAATAATAGATAATGAAAGCAACAATAAAACAATAAATTGAAAAAAATCAAATAATATAATGAATACATAAAATAAAAATAACATCAAAATAATAAAGAAAATAAATAAATATAAGAAGTAAATAAATAAAAAAAGCAATGATCATAAAAAAGTAAATAAAATAATAATAAAAGTAAAGATGAAAATAATAAATAAATAAAAAATAATTGAGAATATAAATAAATCAAATAAAGATAATGAAACTAAAAGTTGAATAATAAAAAACAATAAAAGAAATAAAATAATATAATAAATAAATATAATACCAATGAAAAACAATAAAAAAAATGAAATAAAAAACAAATTAAATGATAGAATAATAGTAATGAAAAAAAAAACAATAACATTCAAATATAAAAAAAATGTATATAGAGTTGTCATAGCAACTTAGGTTAGAGATAATAGAGAGGTAACTCCAATCAAATAGGAAAATAGAAAGTAACTATGAAGGTATAGAAAAACTGCAACAAAAATGGTTAGGGTTAGTCGTGAACAAACACACCATTACTGATCTAACAACAGAAAAGTTAGGGTTAGCACAAGGATAAGTGTAAGGGTAAAGGTTAGTACAAGGATAAGTGTAAGGTTAGGGTTAGGATAAAAAAGAGACCAGTGAAAATACCATGAACAGAAGTAGGGCGAAACCAAAGTAGAAGGTAAAGTAGAAGGCGAGACGTAGGAAAGTATCCTGGATAGTGGTAGTGCGAGATCAGTGACAGAGGCCAAAGGTCAAAGGTCAATGACACTCTTAAGTACAATACTATAACAAAAAGGTTCAGGCACTGAATTCTAGAGACAATGGTTAAGGTGTAATTTAAAATAGGGTTAGTGCAAGAATAAATGTAAAGTCAAAGGTAAGTTTCTGTCACTGGGTAAGAGAGACCAGAGTTAAGGTGTAGTTAAAAACCGGAATAGGGTTAGGATTAAGACGAGACCAGTGGACATGGACAGAAGTAGAAGGCGAGACCAAAGTAGAAGGCGAAACGTAAGCAGAAGGCGAGATCTAGGAAAGTATCCTGGATAGAGAAAGATCGAGACCGACGAGACCAGGCCAAAGGCCAAAGGTCAATAATACACTTAGCAACTCGTCAATAACGATTGAAGAGCCCTCTATAAGGGTTCAAAGGTCGAATAATGGTTGCAGCGCCCTCTATATTGGCACAAAAATTCCCTCCTGAACTAATTTTTATAAGTCCAATGTAGAGATATCAAAAAGAAAGCTAAACAATTAAACTAATCAAACACTTAAACAATGTTATGACATTTCAAACACAATTCATTTAGTATATGCTGGTTTCGGTTTTTACGATGAATAGTAAAAATATCTGTTAAGTCCAGGCCATCGAAAGTGTTGCATTTTCCAGGAGCATGTTTTTCAAATCATAGAAGTGCCTCATTAGGATCCCGAACTGAAGTAGTATCACATGGTAAAAATAACAAGATATCGAAGTTACTGTAAATTTAGACATGGCATTTCGACACCTAATGTCTCTAAAGTGCAGATCAAATCAGAACATTTTGAAGACAATTTACCAAACTTTTTACAATTTGATAGAGAACAAATAATAAAAAAAATCTCAATGAGTAGCAAAAATCAGTGAAGGAAAGAGTGTGCTTTATTTGTATGAAAGTGTTTCTGAAAAAAAAAATCTGACTTGGAATTTTTCATTAATCTAATTCATATATGCAAAATTCTGCATCATTTTGCTGCATTGTCAACTGCAGTTTTAAATATATCAGCTTTGATAACTAAGACCTTTATGCTCGTTTATACTATAAGCTTGACACGCCAAAATAATTAAATAGTGAAAGATTTGCTTTAGTGTCACATTTTCACTGATATCGAACATCGAGGATTTATGTAGCATTTTTAAACTACCAATTGTCAAACCTAGGTACCAAGAGTATAAGTAAATTCATTCCGCGACTAACATTTTTTTCTAGAATGCATACATAAACCTAGGGTATTTAATCAATAACCAAACCAAAATACCCTAAGGAATTGTACCAAAGGATTAAAGTGAACGAATATAATTGCTGATTATGAGTTTATACTGGAACTTATACACTAAGAATGAATTTACACTTACTAAAGTTTCCTTGAACTTCTGACACGACTGACACCATAGATGGATCCTTTAGGTTTAGAACCCCCATTTGCATTACAATATTTTTGTTTCACCAATGAGAACATATATCTTCTGTATCTATTTGTTCTGATTTGGGTAGATTCAGAGTTTGTTACCGAACTGACTAATACCGCCTGTGACAAAACCGGACTTTTCACTGGCAGTGTGACGGGAGCCACGCGTGGAGCAGATCAGTCTTACCCTTCCTGAGCACCTGATGATACCTCAGTTTTTATAGGGGTTCACACTGCTAGTGCTTTTGTTTTGTGGCGTTCTTGTTCATTTTTGTTTATTTATTATATTTTGTCTGTCATACTGTCTACATTCGTCTTGCTGTAAATTGCCGTGATTTTGGATTTATGATTTTAGAATTTCCCCTTTCCTCGTTCTTACTTTGGTATTCGTTTGCCGATGTATTGCTGGACAAAATGTTAAATAGGGGTAATAACAAAATTACAAAACAGAATTGTCAAGAGCCATGTATAAAAGGCAAAAAAACAAATTCACCGGAAAATTGTAGACCGCAATGGTCCTGACATGGTACAGGGATTTCGAAAGAAGTGGTGGGTTAAAGCTCTGTCCTTAGCTGATTTTTGGCCTTACATTTAGATCATACTGGTTTTTGTGCTCTATCAGCTTATAAACATTTTTGATTACTGGGTACTTTTGTTAAACAGTGAAAGGTGCAATAAAAGTGTTCTATCGAAAAAAAAAAAAAAAAAAAAAAAAAAAAAAAAAAACATTTTTGAGTTTATGGTCTTCCATACGTTTAGATTTTATCTGCACTGAAGAGACATAAAATGTCGAAATGCGCATATGCAGAAAGTAAATTCACAGTTACTTCGGTATTTAGTTATTTGTTACCACAGGGTCGATACCACTGCTGTTGGACTGTTAGTCCCCGAGGGTATTCACCAGCCCAGTAGTCAGTACTTCGGTGCTGATCCGAAAGCCGATTTTTTGGAACCTTACAATATCTTTTGTAAATTTTGTGTATAACTAAGGAGTATCTCCCTCATGCAAAGCTCTGTCCTTAGCTGATTTTTGGCCCTTCATTTAGATAATATTGGTTTTTGTGCTCTATCAGTTTTTAAACATTTTTGAGTTTATGGTCTTCCAAACGTTTAGATTTTATCTGCACTGAAGGGACATAAGTTGTCGAAATGCGCTTATGCAGAAAGTAAATTCACACTTTCCTTCGGTATTTAGTTATTAAACCGGTTTTATTGCCCGCCAAACCTTTTCCATTGTGGTAGTGTCCGATGGCAACCCAACAACAATTGGTATTGATAGGTCACTGACATGGTTCGAGTACATAAAGTCATGAAATATTACAAATTATATTTGATTTTCAGATAAAAGCTAATGATTAAAAAGTGTCAACCTAATTTGCTGCCATAAAATATATGATCAAACTGAAGATGACGAGTGGACAAAAATACTTTGCATATTTTTTCCATACGTGTATTCACGGTTTGTGCATAGCTCTTGCATTTATGATACGTAGTACACTTCGAGTTTCCCGCTAACGTCATTTGTTGGTGAAGATCAAAATGTGGCGAATAGTAAAAATATGCTTATAGACTCTATGGAAGCCATTCCTTCAATGATCGTTTTTGTTTACTACGTTTACTTATTTCATTTTTACAGTGAGAGGAAGTGAATTTGATCAAAGAAGCAAATATTTAATGAAAGAGTATAACTGTTAATATATGTATCCACATCACTTAGTTCTAACACCTTGTGATGCTTGATACTAATTTTTTTACCTGAATAATTAAACACAAATGCATACGTTGTAGTTTTGCGTTAATCATGGTCGACAAATCAATTTTAAACAAGCAGCACTTGATGAGAGAAAGGAAATTTATACAAACAGAAACAATCAACGTCATCATTAAACCAATCGTGACAATGTTGCACATTACATTAACGTTGACATTTCACGTCAAACAAGGAAGTGTAGATGTCAATCCTGATCAAGTGAATTAATCAGTGTTAAGTATATTTGTAATCATGTCTACAGAACAACAGTATAGCACAGAAAAAGTGAATTATATTGATTTGTTTCCTTTTCTTTCAGTGGTTATACATTGAACCCTATTTAAAACTGTTATATCTGTTAGATCTGTTATATCTTCCAAATGTTTAGATTTTATCTGCACTGAAGAGACATAACTTGTCGAAATGCGCATATGCAGAAATTAAATTCACAGTAACTTCGGTATTTAGTTATTTGTTACCACTGGGTCGATGCCACTGCTGGTGGACTGTTAGTCCCCGAGGGTATTCACCAGCCCAGTAGTCAGTACTTCGGTACTTACCCGAAAGCCGATTCTATTTGAAAAATTACAATATCTAAATTTTAGTAAATTTTGTCGAAAACTAAGGAGTATCTCCCTCATGCAAAGCTCTGTCCTTAGCTAGGTTTGGCTTTACATTTAGATTATATTGGTTATTTTGTTCTCTATCAGTTTTTACACATGTCTGAGTTTATTGTCTTCCAAATGTTTAGATTTTATCTGCACTGAAGAGACATAATTTGTCGAAATGCGCATATGCAGAAATTAAATTCACAGTAACTTCGGTATTTAGTTATTAGATACACTTATATTTTGGAATCATATACATTTTCATTCTGCGTGTATTTGCAGAGACTTTGTCTCATGTGCACTATATCCTGACAGTGAGGAGTCTATAAAAACATTCCATGTGTGAAAGATGTATGCTCTTTATATATACATATATTTCAGTTATGGTGTATCTGTTCTTGAGAAAATTTCTCATATGCACATACTATCATATTTTCAAACTTTGACTTTTTTATTTTTTTGTAATTTGTACACATATCACTATTTTACAACAACAAGTTATCTTACAAGCTCCAAGGTGGATTGGTTTGAGGATGTACACTATTTTTTCATTTTCATTTAAATCACAAAAATTGACATTATTATTTAAAAAGCTGATAAAATCTATTCTTTGAGTTCTATTAATGTCACAATTTAATATAAAATGTGTTTCATCTTTTATTACGTTACAATTCTTACATAATGTATGACAAGCTAGGTATGTTTGTCGGCATTATATATGGTTAGGTTTACTTTTCTGCTCAAAATATGTCATAAGGTATATATTTTTGAGATTCTTAATATATGATAAGGGTGGGGTCCTGATGTGCCAGCAAAAAACATATGGAGTGACCCCCGAGACACAGTGGCATTAGTGAGTATCATCCCAAGGAAGCAAATATAATATAAACAAATTTCACATGGTTTTCAATTTCAGTTCATTATATTTTGAAAAGAATGGCCAATTAAGGAAACAAAATTTTCGATCGAATGACAATAGTTCTTTCGTTCAGTTGTGACTGTCAAACTTCCAATATGTGCCGTGACGTACAACAATTAGCTAAATAAAAATGCTATTATAATATACCAATACTAAACGTGCATTGATAGGAGTTTGATATCTGTAAACTAATGACTCATTTTTATACTGAACCAGTCGTACAAACAGAATCTACTTGATATTTATACTTAAGAGGCGCTAAGACAGAGTAGACAATTAACTATATCCTGGATTGTGTTGTTGACGATTTCTCATTACAGAGAAAAAATTGTCAAGGAAATCAAATCTAAACTAAAGAAGACTTGTCAATACAGTTAGAATGTATAAATATTTAACAGAAGCTTTGAGCTGTGTGGAGTTTGTAAAGCTTCGATATGTCAATGCCGAAACATGTTTTGTAATTGGACAAATCAAGACGACTGACATAGAAAATACAGAGACAGGATGTTGTAGTTTTTAGTGATAGGTGGCTAAAATTGCGAGTTGTATTGAAAGTTTCAGGAATGACTTGAACTGCAAAGAAGTGGCTTGTTTGATTCCGTGTCATAAGGTTATTTGTTAAATCTATAGATGTTAATAATGGTTAAGTGTCTATGTGTAATTTATTATATATTTCAGCCTGCCACTGCAACAAGTTTCACTTTCTACTAACTATATAAGAAGACAAACTGTGTTGATTATGTGAATATATGAAGAGAAAATCAGACCATTTCCTGTTGAAACCTTAAACTGAATATACTTCGAGAATATAGGGATAATTTCCCGTCGAAGCCACACAATTTAAATTAGCCAAGGTTATGAGTTTATGATTTCTTGTTGAAGCCTAACCCTTAATCTACTGAAGAGTATGGGGGTAACTACTTCAAGCTGAAACACTTGAAGTGTGTTTGCGGAGGGTAGGAGGGGATTATTTCTAGTTCAAACCTAACAGTTGATTTACAGATGATATTTTGTCACTAAACAACCCTCGCTTTGGTGATTTCCTTCATTTGATCTACCCAAAAGAGCTCGAAATTAAGGATACCACAGACACTTCTACATCAGCCTCGTTCCTTGACCTTCACCTCGAAATTGATAACAGAGGTAGACTTCAAACTAAGCTGTACGACAAACGCGATGACTTCACCTTTCCAATAGTAAACTTCCCTTTTTCTTTGTAGCAACATCCCAACAGCGCCGGCTTATGGAGTTTACATCTCCCAGCTCATTCGCTATTCAAGAGCCTGTGTTCGATACAGTGACTTCCTTGATAGAGCCCGGTTGCTCACAAATAAGGCTACTTCAACAAGGATATGTTACCCAAAACGTGAAGTCATCCCTCCAGAAGTTTTACGGTGGACATCACCATCTTGTGGACCGCTATGGGAGGGATATCTGTTTCCCAGATGACAACAGATCTTTCTCTCTAAAGCTTAATTGTTGTTTCCTCTACCGGAATTGACCTAACAACCGGATTTGACATGTTCAACACGGCGGGTGTCTTGTAAGAAGCAGGAAATGCTGACTCTACCGGTTCACCTGATCTCACCCATGGTTTTTTTATTGGGTCCGTGTTGTTCATCTTTGTGTGTGTATGTCTTCATTTTTCTTTTGTGTGCCGTACCCATGTTGTGTCTCTGTTTTTTTTAAATTTTTTTGTTTCTGATGTTGCCATTGTCATTGGATTGTTCGTTTTGGATTGACGGTTCGGTTCTCACTTACTTTACTGATATGATGAGGTGCTCATTTCTTGTTGACACATAACAGTGAATTTATTGAGGATTACGAAGCCTTAGAGTGAATCTACTGGGGATTTGAGTGATTAATTTTTGCTTAAACCTAGCAGGAAATTTACTGAGTGTAATGAGTTGATCATTTGTTGACTCTAACTGAGAATTTACTAAGAGGTATGGAGATTATTTCTTCCAGTTGATGTATATGTTGTGATCACTGCCTGTTGACACCTAACAGTCGAATAATAAACAGTAAGTTTCGTTACACTTTACATACAACCTCAGTAGTTGATATGGCAAAAAGCCGTAGGTTTTCAAAAAACGTTTTT
>MJUU01037679.1:9717-22340 GCA_002080025.1 Modiolus philippinarum
GCAGTAAATATGGAACTAGAGGATGGTAATCGGAGAGTTGCAGCACGGTCTCCAAAAACGGCTGCAGAAGCCACTCTGTCTCCATCCTTAGAGCCATCTGTGTAAATTTGCAAGTATTCAGGATGTTCAGATTTAATTCTTGCAAAGTCCTGCTGGATAACCAGAAGATTGGTATTAACCTTTTTGTGTTTGCGTAGTTCAAAATTAAATGTTGGTTTTGGGTTCAGCCATGGAGGATTTCTGGGAGTTTCTATAGGAGCTATTTCATCTAAATTTATATTAGCAGATTCAAGGTGTGCTTTGATACGGAGACCAAAAGGTTGTATAACGTTTGGGAGTTTTTCGTAGTCAGCTTTGTGAAGAGGTTTGAAAACACAGTTGTGAGAAGGATTGGAAGGATACGCTTTAAGCTTTGTTGCATATTGTAAACCAAGTTTAATACGTCTGTCTTCTAAGGATGGTTCATTAGCTGCAGCTAACAGACTCTCCACAGGAAAAGTTCTAAACGCAACTAATGAAAGGCGCAAACCTTGGTGGTGAACGGTGTCTAGTAATTTAATGTATGATTTACGGGCAGAACCGTAAATATAACATCCATAATCTAGTTTTGATCGAATCAACGATCGATATAAATTTAATAAAACAGTGCTATCCGCACCCCAGTCGGTACTCGACACAACTTTTAAAATATCTAATGCCTTGAGGCATTTGTTTTTAAGCATTTTGATAAGGGGGAGAAAGGAAAGTTTACTGTCAAAGATTAAGCCAAGGAACTTGGCCTCTTTTACAATAGTTATAGGGTTATTGTATAGTTTAAGCTCTGGGTCTGGATTCATTTTCCGCTTACAACAAAAATGCATCCCGACTGTATTCGAGCTTGAGAATTTAAAACAATTTTCAACTGCCCATTTTTCGATTCTGTTTAGACATAATTGCAACTGGCGTTCTATGTTATTCATGTTTTTGCCACGATAGCAAATCAGAAAATCATCTACATAAAGAGATCCATCAATATTATCTTTTAAAACCTGGGCCAAACTATTTATTTTAATACTAAATAGTGTGACAGAGAGGATGCTTCCTTGTGGAACACCCATCTCTTGTTCAAACGAGTCAGAAAATGTAGAGTTGACTCTACATTGAACTCACGATTCTTGAGAAAATTCTCAATAAAATTAGGTAATCTTCCTCTCAACCCCATACCAAAAAGATCTTTTAGAATTCCATATATCCATGTGGTGTCATATGCTTTTTCAATATCGAAAATGATAGACTCTGCATGTTCTTTCTTTAAAAATACATTTCTGATAAATGTTTCGAATCGAACTAGATGGTCTATTGTTGTACGACCTTGTCGAAATCCATTTTGGATGTTCGACAGAAGACCGTTCGATTCGAAGTACCAAACAAGACGGTTGTTTATCATCCGTTCCATTGTCTTACAGACACAACTAGTTAATGCCAGTGGTCTGTAATTATATGGTTCGTAATGATCTTTACCCGGTTTTGGAATAGGTACTATTGTTGCTTGTTTCCACATAGGTGGTAGTTTCCCTGTTACCCAAATTTTATTAAAATGGTTTAAAAGAATTTTCAGAGTTGTTAAAGGAAGATGTTTGAGAAGTTGATAATGGATATGGTCAGGGCCACATGTTGTGTCATGTGCCTTATCCAAGGATTGTTTCAGTTCATCAATCGAAAATAATCTGTTGTATTCCTCTGTATGTTTAGATTTAAAATTAAGTTTGTTTCGTTCTTTTTGTTCTTTAATTCTCTGGAATGTGGGTCCTAAATTTTTGGAAGAAGAATGTTTCTCAAAAGTTTCTCCAATTTTATTTGCAATATCTTTTTCAGATGTTAAAATATCTTGTCCCCTTTTGATGTGATGGACATTAGCTTTCCTATTTTTACCTTTGATTTTTTGTACCATATTCCATACTTTGTTCATAGGAGTGTGACAATTTAATTTAGAGACGAAGTTGCGCCAAGAATTGCGTCTTCTTTGTTTAAAGGTTCTTCGAGCTTTTGCACGAAAAACGCGAAAATTACCAAGATTGTCCGTCGTTGGATGTTTATTGAAAAGTTCCTCTGCCTTTTTACGATTTTTCAGAGCATCATCACAGTCATCGTCATACCAGGGTTTCCCAGGACGTTTTGGGTTTGCCGAAGTTTTGGGTATAGATTTATCTGCAATGGAAAGTATTTTTTCACTGAAAAGACTTAAGGGATCAAGAACATCTTCAAACAATTCAGATTTCAATTCTTCTCTACATAAATTTTCATAGAGTGACCAATCAGCTTTATCAAATTTAAAGCGCTGTGGCTTTTCTCCGGTAGCAGAATAAAGATGTTGAAGAATGATCGGAAAGTGATCACTACTACATAAGTCGTCGTGTACTTTCCAGGAGAAGTCCAACAGTAGAGATGGATCAGTTATAGTTAGGTCTATAGCTGAGTAAGCCCCATTTCCAGGATGTAAATAAGTGGCTGTTTGTTTCTTATATTTAGTTGGAGTAAGATTTTGATCCTTTGAAACTGTTTTAGTAGGCATTTTGTGGGGATTTTGGCTATCACATGGCCAGGTCATAATTGTATGCGTCTCCACATGTCACAAAGTAGGCCGTTGTCTAACCTTATCTGCATATGAAGAATTTGCTGTAATGACTGTGTTTGCTGAAGAAATTTGCTGACGGGCTTCCTTGTAAGAGATGTTTCTTTCTGTTTTCAATTTTAATATTTCTTTTTCTTTGATATAAAGGGGACAATCCCTCGATGAAGACATGTGCTCACCGCTACAGTTTGCACATTTCAGTGGTTTACTGCAGTCAGTGCCCTGGTGTCCCTCTTCCGCGCACCTGAAGCATTTCAATTTGCCATGAGATTGTTTGGTGCCATGACCAAACTTTTGGCAAGTGAAGCATCTGACTGGGTTCGAAAGGAACTTGTCCACCTTGATACCAAAGGGTCTTATTTTCAAAGATGTTGGTGGGATAGATGAGTTAAATGAAATCAGAAAAGTGTTAAGTTTTACCGGTGTTCCTGTTTTCTTGGAAATGAATCTTTGAACCTTTGTGACGCCTTGTGATAATAGCCCGTCACAAATTTCTTCATCAGTGAGATCAGCAAGATATTGACTTCTATCCCGCAAGATACCCTTACTACTATTTAATGTTTTGTGTGGAGAAGCCAAAACTTTAAAATCAAGAATTTTTGAAATTTTCATTAAGTTGTCACTTTGATTGATTGATACAGTTTCAATCAATAAATCACCTGAACGCATTCTAGAGACATTTTTAACGGTTCCAGCAATGCTTTGTATTGTCTTTTCTATTACAAAAGGATTAATTTTAGAAATGGGCTTTTCGGGTGACCCAGTCAACACTACGAATTTAGTCCAGTTGTTCTCTTCAACTTCGGGAACAGAATCATCAGATTTTCTTTTTTTATTTGGTGCTGGTTGATTTGTTGTTTGTTGTGCCATGTAAGAAGGTAATATGTTTCACCATCCTTGTCGCCCACCCACCACGGAGTGCCAACAGGGGCGATGCTTTTATTCCAGGGCTCTCCTTGGGGAAAGCACCAAGTGATCCAAGGATGGTATACTCAAGCAGAGCGTAACCGTCAGGCACTAAAGGAAAGCGTACCACTTGATTGACCCATAAGCCACCGCCTTCTCGAAGATTACCTCCATTGATTAAATAGGTAAATGAGGATAAGATATTCAAAAGACACTAGTTTGTAAATCTCATTTTTGGGGATATCTTCAAGGGCTTGGCATGACCAGCCGATTGATCGGACCGGGTCCATCCGACCTCCCGTTTAGATGATATCAGAGCCAAAGTAGGATATATACTCATTTGCTTTTGACAGCCTTTATTGCCCTGAAATCGTTGGTGGATGTACTAAACTAGAGGCTCAGACACTGAGCCTGTATCGCTCACCTGACAAAATGCTGAACAGCAGGATTTTTCGATGTTCTGTATGGTGGCCATGTTTTTTATGTGAATTTCACAAAGGGCCAAAATAAACTTTGTCCTGTGCTGGCAGCCATGTTTTTCATTGGATCAGAAGAAAATGAGCAATCTTTGTTGAGGACCTTCAGTTCATCATCCCTGTAAAGTTTGGTTGAATTTGCTTCAGCTGTTTCAGAGGAGAAGAAAATGTAAATTTTCCAATAGGGTCCAATTAAACCTTAGTTCCGCGCTGGGAGCCATGTATTTTATTGGATGGAAACGAAATGAGCAACCTTTGTAAAGAGAGATATCCTAAGCATTTATCGAGGGCCGCATAAATTGGACCCTTTAATTTAAAATAAATTTATTGGTTACTATTTTATTTTTCATTTTTAAATTAAAGCCAAGATCTAGAAACACATTTATTTATAATTAGTGTATTTTTTTTTAATTGTGGATAAAATTTCGAGATAAAAGTCAAAATTTTGTAATATATATTACAAAAGTTCAAGCCCATCAGTATAATTGAAATATCACCGACTCATTTTCATCATTCCGTTTTGAAGAATGCATATTACAGTAGTGCATGCAGGTGAATTACCTAGTTAAAGGCGATACAAAGCTGCATTATTAGTTTCCGAGGTTCGCCGATATTTAAATGTTAAAATTTTGAGCTAGAGAGAGAGAAAATTATAATTCTCTATAACTTGACAGTAATTCAATCCTTATTTATATGTTTTATTTCACTTCTGTCAGACTGATTGATTGATGTTTTACGCCAACTTCAGCAATATTTCAGCTATATCGTGGCGAGAACTGTTAAGTATATTAACTAATTAGAATAGATATATAATAAAAATATCTATATAAAACCATATAGCTTTCAAGTAAAAGAAATATGTAAAATGTTAAAAACATAATTAAAGAAATTATGGTTTGACTAACAATATTAGAAATTAGAAACTAGTTTAAAATTGATCTTTTTAAATCTTACTAAATAAATTGATTGCTTTTAAAAATTGAACGATTTTGTCGCCAGCGACATTTGTAAATAGGTCTTTAAGCACTTCTGTCAGAAAATTATTGTCACAGACTGTGATTTCTAATTTTTCGAATCTCTTTATTTATTTTATTTGAAAATTAAAATGTTATTGTTAAAACAGGGATTCAGTTACCTTGCATTTGACCATATTTAGGATGTTTCAGGGGAAAGCTTTGGGTGCAAATCTGCTGTTAATAACTGGGAAATAGTCCCATTAACGCACAGTAAAACCCGTTACATATTTTCAAATACTCGTACACATTAATACTTAATAAAATTTCCGACTCTTTGTTGATTACTGTGTCGATTCCGCTGCTTGTTGACATAGTTCCAGTAAACTTGTACAGTGATGTTCACAATTATAGACTAATTTCATTAATTAGTGTTTAGGAAAGGTCATGGAGAGGGTGGCTTTCAAACATATCCACAACAACCTATTAGAACATAATATTATAACTCCTTTTCAGTCCGGATTTACACCAGGTAATTCTGCAGTAAATCAATTACTCAGTATAACTAATGAATTTTGGAGGGCTTTAGACCAATTTCATTAATTAGTGTTTTAGGAAATGTCATGGAGAGGGTGGTTTTCAAACATATCCACAACAACCTATTAGAACATAATATTATAACTCCTTTTCAGTCCGGATTTACACCAGGTAATTCTGCAGTAAATCAATTACTCAGTATAACTAATGAATTTTGGAGGGCTTTGGATCAAGGGAAAGAAATAAGGATAATTTTCTGTGACATAAGTAAAGTCTTTGACAGAGTTTGGCACAGGGGATTAATACATTAATTAAAAATAATAGGTATTGAGGGAAGTTTGTTACTTTGGTTTGAAAATTATTTATTTAATAGAAAGCAACGTGTGGTAATTAATGGTGAAAATTCTGAGTGGCTAGATATTAAAGCAGGTGTACCACATGGTTCTATCCTGGGCCCGTTGTAATTTATCATATTTATCAATGATATAGTTACCGAAATAAGAAGTAAAATCAAATTATTTGCTGATGATGCAAGTTTATATTTAATAGTTGAAGATCCAGATATTGCTGCCTTGACTCTAAACCGTTATTTACCAAAAATTCATGAATGGGCAGACAAGTGGTTAGTAACATTTAATGCACAAAAAACTGAAGCTATAATTGTCTCTATAAAAATTAATAAGCGTAACCATCCACCTTTATCAATGGATAATGTTATGATTGTAAATGTACCTCAGCATAAGCATTTAGGTGTCATACTATCAGAAGACAGGGGTGGCATAAACATATAGATATGATTGTTAAAAAATCATATAACGACTTAATATTATGAGAAAATTTTAACATATTATAGATCGGAAAATACTAGAAAAAATGTATTTCTCGTATATAACACCAGTATTAGAATATGCCGAGGTAGTCTGGGATAATCAAAATTCAAATTTTGAAGCATAAAATAGAGAATGTTCAAATAGAGGCGGCAAGGATCGTTGTCGGGGGAACAAGACTGACATCAATTCAAAATTTATATCAGGAAACGGGTGGGAAAAGTTGAGCGAAAGACGTGAGGCTCATAGAATTGTATATTTTTATAAAATGGTTAATAACTTGACTCTGGCATATTTAAGTGAAATTTTATCAAGCAGAAATGATGAAATACATAGGCAATAATACATGGCAAAATCCGTATCACATGCGGTATCATCCAGAGTTACCAATATAAGCCCGAGGGCCTCTGGCCCGAGAGATGATATTGGTCGAGGGATGATACGGCATGTGATACGGTTTTTGCCATGTATTACACAGTTTATCATATATTTAAACAGAGGACTACTTTATCACAAAAATACTGTCAAAAAATGAAATTGGCAAGAGAAAATGCATGTATGAAGATTGTTTGATTATTGTTTAACGTCTACTCAGCAATATCTCAGCTATATCAAGACGAGAACAAGTTTGTTAATAAATAATCACTTTGGGGTATGGAAAGGGCCATGGGACGGGAAATTCTGACTGCCACTGGAAAGTAGGGTGAAATCGTCAAGGGCGGGAATTTAGCCTTGTAGCCGATCACCTACGAATCAACCCAAAAAGAGCTTGCTACAAGGGTTCTTTAACGTGCAGGAAGCGTGGCATTTCTTCCAACACGTGGACCTGAGTTTACATCCCATCCGAAAGATGGGTTGTGTATTTATTAATCCCGCACAACCACGGAATGGGTCCTATTTCTATATCTCGGGACACTCGGGTTCAGCCTCCGTTTAGGAGGGGTCACACCCCGCAAGCCGGAGATACTAGGTCCTATTTCTATATCACGGGGTTCCCTCGGGTCCTCTGTTAGAAAGACTCATACTCCAAGCTCAGAGGATGCTGCGGGCCTATTCATAAGCCGGGACCGCGCACGGCGGCATGTATGAAGAAAATTTCAAAATGAGCGGAAAGGACTGAAGGTGTTCGGGATAAAATCTATCATGTAAAGGAAAAAGCTTTGCTAGAATGTCACTAACTGAACCTCATAATTCATCCCCAAACAAATTTTTGTTACCCTCCTCCAAATTTTTTTACCCCCCTTGTTTTTACCCCTCATTTTTTTTAATAAAAAGTCAAATTGAAAAAAGTTTTATGAAAAAGGGCATGATACAGGGCTAGCCATGCGATAAAGGGTGTGTGATAAAGGGTAAAGCATGCGATAAAGGGTATGCAATAAAGTGTATGAAGTCATAGTGTGAATACGAAATGAACGCCATGCACTGTATCATATATTCAAAACGTCTGTATTTATTACTAAACATATGATAAATAATCATAACACACGTCAATCCTTGGCTTTATATCAAATATCAACAAGAACGACTTTTTCCTCGCATTACTTCTTACCCTCTACAGTACGAAGCTGGAACTCATTGCCTGGTCAAGTTAAACATATGACCTCTGTAAACCATTAAAAGCTTATTTCAACAGAAAGTCGTCAAAAAACCTTTTTATTATTACCATGGTTCTAGAATTGGACAGATACTTCACTCTAAATTAAGAATGAAATGCGGCAATTTGAATAGAGATTTATTTTCGAAAAATCTTATACGTTCCCCACTTTGTGCTCGGGACAAGCAGAAACGGTGAAACATTTTCTTTTACAATGCAGACGATATGATGAAATCAGGTTAAGATTTTAACTGTCTCTTCAAATTCCAGAAACTATTACCACAGATCTACTTCTGTTCGGTTCCGACAATTTAACACTGGAGCAAAACAAGAATGTGCAGAGTTATATTTTAAGTAGTAAAAGATTTTTTCTTGATATCTCTTCAATTCTTTCCTTCTTTCTTTATTAACTCCTTGAATGCACTTTTTAATTACCATAACTACTGACAGAAACTGTGAAGTAAGTTAAAAGAAAGGAAATGGAGTAAATGTCAAGGAGGCAAGATCATACATATATATATATATATATATATATATATATATACTTATTATAAACCAACTTATTTTCGCTAATACTTTATTTCGCGTTTTGTCCTTCCAAGACTACTGAATTTCGCAATTTTCTATTTTTGTTATTGATTGACTAACACCGACTGTGACAAAATCGGACTTTTCACTGGCAGCGTGACGGGTGCCACGCGTGGAGCAGATCATGTTTACCCTTCCGGGGCACCTGATGATACCTCAGTTTTTATAGGGGTTCACACTGCTAGTGCTTTAGTTGTGTGGTGTTCTTGTTAATTTTTGTTTATTTGTTTTGTATTTGTCATACTGTCTCAATTCGTGTTGGATGTAAATTGCCGTGCTTTTGGATTTTAGAATCCCCCCCTTTCGTCGTTCTTGCTTCGGTATTCGTTTGCCGATGTACTTATATAAGGATTACAAATATTCGCAGCGATTTACTTGCGCGATAATTTCACAATCATGAAAATCGCGAGAAAAAATCGCTCGCGAAAATTCATTGGTTTACAGTAACATATTCTGTAATTTCTGTCCAATTATGACCTCAAATAGTTTGTCGTTTTCAGGCTTTACCATTGTCCCGCCTTGAAAAAAGGCGACCATGCCCGATGACGTCACGCTCAAAGAACATTTTTTTAGATAAATCTCTACGCGAATTATAATAGTAACAATTCAACCTGAATTGACAAGATTCATTGTTTTTGATAAGGAACACGTCTACCGTTATTGTTAAGATGATACATTATTACTTGTGTTCATTACAAAAAACCATATCGAATTATTTACTGGTAATACCATATGAAATGGCTGCGTACAGACCCACGACTTTTTTAGGGTTCTAACTCTCAATATGCATCAGTAAATGTGCATGCTCTTTGACACTGATAGTTTTTGTTTAAGTTCCTTCTGCAATATGTCAGAACTCTATTGTAAAGAGTTATATCAATCATTCTACAGTCATTATGAATTTTTTATGATATTTTAACTATTTTTATATTTCAATTCATATATATTTTGTAAGGTTCATTTGTCATTTATACCAGTTGGACATACACACGAGGACATAGATGCAGAATTCAGTAAGGTTTCAGAAAAATTGAGAAAGACAGATGCTGAAACATTAGTTTAACTTATGAATTGGTTGCCTGCTTTTAAGCAAACACGTGGCTGGTATGATATAAAAGAATGGCTACAGAAACATATCAACCCCGATTATGGGACAGACAGGCCCATTGTACTACAAATTTTCTAGAGATGAGGCAAACAAAGTATTAGTAGGAAAAAGGTCTTAACCATTGACCATGGCAAAAACTTTCTAAGCTAATGTTGAGAACATTCCAAAGGCCTTGTCACCAGATTTTAGCAAATATAAATTTGATTTAAAAAAAAATATTGAGAAATGCCGATACCTGTTTTCAGATATTGTAACAAACACACAGTATCACTAGTGGCAGAAATATATCAGCTTCCATGGAGATATGCAAAAAATATAAATAGCAACCATCTATGCGAAAAAAAAAACATAATGGTTCCAACCCTTGCTTCTTCGAATTTCCAAGGAACAAACTCAGCACATAGTTTACCAACAGAGATACAAGAGATGATAGATAAGTATATATTTTATGAACATTTTTTCCCATTTATTGTCACCAAAAGAGAAAAAGCAACACAAAGCAAGATAAACAACCCAAATCCCCTGTTCAAAAATATACAGAAGGGTTTCCAGCCTTACCTAGCTTACATGGATGGTTTAGAAAGGTGGAAAAAAAAATAAGGACTGTATGTAAATTTTTGAAATGCATTATTCTGAAGTACATTATTCAATTTTTGCCCCTTTAAATATTAAATGAGTATACTTTAATTTTATTTATTTATTTTACAGAATATTAAATTTCGTTGTGAAATTTGTGCATGTTATGAAGACACAGACAAAACTAAAGTAGAAAACCACATTGTTCGTTTATATTCTGGATTTTTATTCCAGTGCGTCAATTGCCATATTGTTATTCAAAATGATCATGAAATTTCGGAAAAACGCCCTGTTAGTGGAAATTTCCATTCTTTATCACCTTTTGATAAATTTTCTGGAAGGGAAGGAAAAGATGCTATTGATGAAATGTTGTTATTTGAAAGACTTCATGAGAGTGCTATATCAAGAATTCAATAAGTTGATTCTAAACTTGAACTTGATGAAATTTCCCAAGTTAATTCTGATGACACAGTTTCGTTTAACGTTAAGAGAAAAGAAACGTAGAAAATTGTATGTATAGTGACATATCAGATGATGAGTTTGAGGATTTTGAAGGCGAGGCAAAAGAAGAAGTTGTAAAACCCGTTATCGTGAAATTTAATGTTGGTGGATGTGAATATACGACATTTAATAAAACTTTGTCACCTATTCAAGGAAGTGTGTTTGACGATTTAACCAAATTTCCATTAACCTCGGATGATAAATTGTTCATTGATAGGGATGGTACGTACTTTTAGTATATATTAAACTACCTCCGACAAACTTTGGCAGGAAAAGATTATGTGTTGCCTGGTGATCTTTACACTCTGTAATTTGGAAAATGAGGCAGATTTTTATCGTTTGGAATAACTTCTCTGTGAAATTCAAACTACCATTTTGAATATCGATAGTTAGACAGTCAACAATTTTATACGTTTTTTACGTGTATACGTACTTTTGATGACAAAGCCGAAATTAAGATGGGAATTATATCATGAACATGGAAAAAGTAAGATTTTGTATCTCCCATACTGTATATTTTCACTATTTTGTTGTCTAGGTTTTTAATATATATATTTATATTTTTTTAAAATTTATAAATATTTTCTTTGTAATAGATTTAAACTACTAAATGTACTTGAATAGGGGCTAATTTTATTGGATAATTCATTTGGAATCTGTGTGTCAGAATATTGAAGGGGGTTGGTCTTATTTTTCAGAATTTATCGTCAGACAGCTGTGATTTGATGGCTGTATTGTGCCTCTGTACAGAGCCATAACTTTTACTTGAAAGTTAAAATAATACTTGTTGCTTCATTAATTACATTAAGATAGTAAAGATCAACAAACAAAATAATAAAGGAGTGGTTGCTATAAGGCCGTCTTTCGGCCCATTAAATATCTGATTAAGATATTGTTATTTGAAGTATATATAGGGCATACTGTAACAGGTTATCATATGAAATCGATATCACGTGACGGCCATTTTCAATACGGTGGTCAAAATTAGACAATTTGACATTTCGAAACTTCTAACGCGTTGAACATAAATTTAAATGTAAATTTCTACTGGTGTTTGAGCTTAAATTGTTAACAGACAATTAAATATTCATAATGATCTACAAAGAAAACAACAAGTTTAAAGTTGTGATATCTGGACCGATGTTTGTATGGTTAAAATTCAATGAAGATAAATGTTTAAGACAATTCAAGTGTGGACAAAACACAAGTATGGACATAGTCATAATTATAAAGAAGTAAACAGAATGTAATACCCGCATGTTTGAAAATATATCCATCCAGGACTACTAAATTTCGCGATTTTCTATTTTTGTTAATGACTGACTAACACCTACTGTAAAAAAATAGACTTTTCTCTGGCAGTGTGACGGGTTCCACGCGTGGAACAGATCATTCATAAACTTCCGGAGCATCTGATGATACCTAAGTTTTAAAGGGGTTCACACTGCTAGTGCTTAAGTTGTGTGGTGTTCTTGTTCATTTTTGTTTATTGTTTTGTGTTTGTCATACTGTGTCAATTCCTGTTGGATATAAATTGCCGTGATTTTGGGTTTAAGATTTTAGAAATACCCCTTTCCTCGTTCTGGCTTCGGTATTCGTTTGCCGATGTATTTATACAAGGATTACTAATATTCGCAGCGATTTACTTTCGCGATAATGTCACATTCGTTGTTCTCCGTCAGTAATTTGCTGAAATGAAATTATGACGTCACATAGGTTGGTCGTTTTCAGACTTTAGTATAGTGACGCCTTGAAAAAAGGCGACCATGCCTGATGACGTCACGCTCAAAGAACACATTTATTTCACACGAGCCTCTACGCAAATTATAATAGTAACAATTCAACCTTAATAAGGTCTGTAAGTCTCCTTCAATTTTGAAACTTCCGGGTACAATTTATGAACCCGAAAGTTGCATTTTTCACGACAATATATGACGTACCAATCA
>MJUU01037681.1:12512-35696 GCA_002080025.1 Modiolus philippinarum
TTATGTTTTTAGATCACTGTCTTATTTCAAATCACTAAAGGTGCATAAACTAGCACGCATAAACAAACCTCTTTCATACACCAGAGCACGGTCAATTGTATTGGACGCTTTATCTAGTATAGGTCTCGATAGAAAATTGTTTGGGCTACACAGTTTAAGAAGTGGTGGTGCCACCGCTGCTGCCAGTAATTCAATTCCTGATAGGCTTTTGAAGGCACACGGTCGATGGAACTCGGACAGGGCTAAAGATGGCTATATTAAAGAGGACCTGAACAAAAAATTGAGAGTTACTAAAAGTCTAGGACTTTAAGATTGTACGTACTTATTACACAGTTATTTGTAAATACCTACTACAAGGCATATCCTTTGTATTATCGAAAATGGTCAGTGCATCTCTCCTACCTAAATTGGATCTTTGTTTTATTTTGGCATGTTTAAGACAAGTTTTATGTTCGCATGAGCAACGCGAAGGAGAACATAAATGTATTTCTTAATTTTGCGTAGGAATATTTTTCATGCGGCTCTGTGAGTTATGCGTCTTTTGGACATATAAATAGTTCGTTTTCGCGCTTTTTTCCACATCGAGAAAAATCACTGACCAGTCTTCGACGCTTATATTTTGCATGTTAATTTATAGATACATATTTTCTTGATCTAATCTAATGGTAGATTATTTATGTAATTTCAGATTGTATGCCTACATCGACAAGACAGGCCAGATTTGACTTTCAAACAGGACTTTCTTTAACACATTATTGTATCAATAAAACTGGTCAGTGCATCTCTCCTACCTAAATTGGATCTTTGTTTTATTTTCGCATGTTTAAGACAAGTTTTATGTTCGCATGAGCAACGCGAAGGAGAACATAATTAACTTCTTTAATACGTAACGTTTAAAACTCCCGAGTTATAAAACAGACCAGTGTGGGACATGAAACTCTTTTTGATATTCTACCTTCTTTTGTACTATTTTAATGCTGCTGATGAGAGGTTACTCCTTGAAACACGTCTACCGCATAACGGAATTTACTTTTTTTTAATGCAACTTCGGTATTTTTTGTATTTTGAATTAACAGTTTTTATCATTTATTTTTAAAACGAATAGTTATCAATATTCATCCTTCAATTCAAAAAAATTGCGGTTTCCCAAACGTGATCAAAGTCAAATCTCTGTCCATAGTGTGTCTCAGTATATTGCAAAACTACAGAGAATGTCATCTTACACTTACACCTGGATCCAACATTAAGAATGCGGGACAATGGATTAGTCTAATAAAAATCTCAAAACAAGTTTTCTCTTATTAAACATTTTTTTTGTTATCAAGGTTATCAGGCTTTGAAAAACGGGCCAAATCATGTATTTTATAGAGTCATTTACAATGTCGTGCAAAATGTTTATAGTTTTTTTTTAATTTATTAAATTATAACGTCACAATGAAAAAGGCAGACAAAAGGATGTTTGGCAATAAAATTGAGTCAATTTCACATCCAATTTGTATATCACAATATATGCAAGTGGAATAGAACAACGACAGTAGAATAACGAAGGAACAAGGAAAGCGATGACTACAAAAATCGAAGTCCAAAGACATGGCAAAAACAGTAGCAGATAAAAACAAAGACAAAACAAGGACGTGAGACAGCTACAATGCACGGAAATAAAAAGATAACATTAAGAACTAAGGCACTCATAGTGTGAACTCCCATGAAAACCGAGAGTGACATCAGGTGCTCCGGAAGGGCATGTCCTGCTCCATTGTCGATCTACCTTAAATATTTAATAGACATCATCACATTATGACGACGCGGGTCACATTACTTCGCAGTCTTTTATGTCAGATTTGTAAATTTACCAATCAAACATTTAATTACCTGCAACCACGTTCTCTGGGTTCTTCCTTCTCCCTCTTCTGCTGCCCAGAGTGTATGAATACCTATTTTTTGTGGGCACGGTACTTTGTGTAAACTTATATTTTTCGGGTTCCTGTCAGGACATGTACAGTGTGCTGTCCATTTTAAGAGAAAGTTAACCTTACAGAACCAAGTTCAATACCAGATAATCACTTTTTACCATGCTTTATTTGCCGTTACCAACATCCAATTGAAGAACTGACATTGTAAGGAAATGGGTATGTCTTGGTCACATCATACGAAAACAAACATCCCACAGAAGTCTCTTTCTAGGCCCTACAATTGCAAGGGAATAGTGATTGTTTCCAAAGATTCACCTGGCACAGAGAACCAGAAGCAGACGTGAAGTTGACATGGGGGCACCTGAGGCATTGTTGGAGAACCGTCGTTGATGCTAAAGGAGGAGTTAAAAGTTTTAGTAACAGAGACTATTGCAATGTATCCTTGAGTACTTCAACATACTTTTGTATGCCCATCTCGGGGGTTTATCAGAGTATTTTGGAAAAGGAAGCTGTAGGCTTAGTTGGGAAGGGTTCACACATTTATTTTAATGAGATGTCCATGGAATTCAGTTTCATTTCATTTTCATTTTGTATGTATAATTTCTATGACCATACTACTATCATTAATCAAGTAAATACTATACAATCAGGCATACTTTTTTATTTAACAAAAATCTATTTAAACACTAGATAAAACAGTTATAATATTTCAACATCAGCAAAGACACCTAGAAAAAAGAAATCAATATGAAGAACGCAGTATCAATAATTAAATTCTAAAAAAAACTTGATTATTTATTTTCATACCTGGTATTTGAAAATTGTTGATGTACACTTTGAGGGAGGGCGGAGACAAATATGGATGGCCCTTAAAAGCACTGTACTTTATATGGATGTTTCATTTTGTTGTTCATTAAAAAGACCCCACTCATGCAGATTTGACTATATTGTAGATGCATTTTTATTTTCAACGAGATATAAACATCATAAGTATAAAGCGCATGGAAATTTGTCTACAGTATGGCAAGTACATGTGTTAATGTCAGTTGTTTGAAATATCGTGCCATTTAAGAGATTATGGCCATTGAAATTACAAACACCATGTATTTAAGGTGTTAATGGCCATTAAACTATTAAACCTGCAATTCAAGTTCTGTGTACCCATTACTTTTTTATGATCATCCAACAAAAAACAATTGTTACTTTAATGCCCATTGAAATACACCAGACAAAAAAAATAATTGTTAATTTAATGCCCATTAAAATATGGCTTACAAAAATTAACTGATATTTTAATGGCCATTAAAATACAGCAAACACAAAATTAATGCTATTAATTATGGTTACAATTAATGCCCATTAAACTTTTGGTAAAAGAATTCATACCCATTAACCCCTATCTAAGGAAAAATAATGGCCATTATATCCATTTAATTTAATGGCCATTACCTAATAAGTCATGCACATTAATGAAAAAATTAATAGTCACAATTAA
The DNA here is from genome assembly GCA_002080025.1 of Modiolus philippinarum. Taxonomy (NCBI): domain Eukaryota; kingdom Metazoa; phylum Mollusca; class Bivalvia; order Mytilida; family Modiolidae; genus Modiolus; species Modiolus philippinarum. The sequence continues at coordinate 15,921 of MJUU01037681.1, forward strand.
TGGCCATAATTTCCAGTATATGCCTTTTTTTAATGGTTAATGGTTAATATTAAATTTTTTAATGGTAAAGAAAATCAATTTAACGGACAAAGCCATTAAATGTAACCATAGTTAATAGAGATAATTTAATGGGTATATTTCATGGTACATTAATGGGTATTCTTACAGTAGTGTTATATGAAAAAGAAAGGAAATGGGGTAAATGTCAAGGAGACAACATCCCATATCCAGGTTAAAACGACAAAAAACAAATGTATTTACAATATCATCCAAACAGAGTCTTTGTTTCACCCGGTATTTTTCATAGAGCAAAAATTTTCTAATTTCTACATGTACCGAGTTAAATATTATCATTTTGTTTAAATATTGTTGTTAGACAATACTTCAATTAATATTTTACAAATTCTGCATTTTTCACTATAATAAGCTCACTGTATTAGAAAGAAATGTACATTCTGGGGGGTAATTTAAAGACTATCTGTCTGACACTTTGATCTGTATGATAGAATGTATTGTCCAGCAACAATTTCTAAACAATTAGGTGAATCCCTTACTTATTACATGGAAATAGTAGAAATAGGGTGCTGTATGAAAAATAGAGGGGCGAAACGAAGACTTTTGATTGGATGAGAGACCGTAAGTATGTGATAATATTAAGATCTGCATACTATGCCATTCATTTGTACGTTCGCCAGAAACAAGCGAATGTTTTTTTGCAAAAAGATAAAAACAATATAGTAATTTATGTTAAAATATCCTTTAAAGTATTATCACAAATTTGCATTTAGAGTTACTTATATAATGGGATTTTCAATTGATACAACTGTTTTTATGTTACTCATTTTTGGCAATGATTAATTGGTTTTTACTGACAATAAAATGAAATATACTTAGTCTTATTTTTTATCACTGTTGTTTCAGTTACAATATAAAACGGATGATAATAATGATTAAGTCGACTTTGAAACACAATTGTAAAGATTGATATAGATGCAATAACAATTGGTGTTTTGAATTAACAATGATATGATATTGAGTAAATGCACATGAGACAAAGTCTCTCAAATACATAAATAAACCAATAACAAAATACCGAAGTTACTGTTAATTTATTTTCTGCATATGCACATTTCGACAACTTATGTCTCATCAGTGCAGATCGAACCAAACCATTTGGAAGTCCCTTAAACCAAGCAATGGAACACGCTTTATTTGTAGTTCTTCATCTTCAAGACACCATGAGGCTTCAACAGTGAGCTATGCTTATACAAAACGGCTCCCTAGCACCGGTTTGGGTGGGATTCATTGCTAAATTTCGAGCAACGCCACGTCCATGTATCTCTGTCGCAATGCATGCGGGGTTGTCAACAAACATAAAATAAACTGGCAAAGTGCTCTTTCAATTGCTGTTATCTGTTGAAGTTTTTTTTGTATATATGATCTTATTTAGGTACAAATTTAGCAATTCCCTTTTTTTCATGTAGCAAACCTTCTTCTACTTTTTATACTGCAATTATCTTATTTGGAGTATGTATCAAATGGCACGTTTAAAGATGAAGTTTACACATATAGTAGAAATAAGATGAAGTGTATACATACATGTATAGTAGGACGCCTATAATGTTTCACCCAATTTTAAAGGAAAGTAAATACTAAAAGGCATTCAATTCTGTTACAGACATAAAGACACCACTGATACATCATCATTAGCATCATACCTGGACCTATACCTCTACATTGACAACTCTGGACGTTTGAAAACAAAACTTTACGACAAGCAAGATGATTTCGACTTTCCAATAGTGAACTTCCCGTTTTTGAGCAGTAATATTCCCACATCTCCGGCACGTGACGTGTACATTTCACAACTCATTCGCTATTGCCGTGCCTGTAGTTTGTATAGAGATTATGTCAACAGAGCGAAATTATTGTCTCAAAAAACTTATACATCAAGGATATGTACAGTTTATATGTTAATCAATATAAACTCTTCCGAATATTAATACCATTGCATCCATTTACAGTTCCAATAGTTTATAAAAAAAAAGAAAATCAGTTTTTGAACTTTCTTATGCTTATTTAAATTGTATTTGTTGACAAATTAGAATATTTACCCTAAAATCCAAGTTTTTTATGATTTTTTTTTCCAGAAATAAAGGTATGAAGTATTATAATTATGTGTATATACTGCCTATTATGTGTAAATGATCATTGAAGTTTCAGTTTTATTTTACATGAAATAGTTCACACTGTCAGTGCTTTTAGTATCTTGTGTTGTCTTGTATAACATATTTAACTTTTGTCTTCGTTTTTGACGTTTGTGCTAATTATCTGTCCTTGTTAATGTTTAAATTCTGTACAACCCAAAGGGGAGTAATGACAACTCAAAGCCACCATAAGATCTTCAATGAACGGTGAGGAAACCCCACACCCAACGGCAGGTCGGAGTTGGCCCCTTAATAAAGAGTAATCAAGTTCAGCGAAATAAACACCATCCTAGACTCCCATAGACATAAAGTAAACTAACTAGAAAACAGACAAGACACACAAAGGCTAAATAAATTTCCTTACTTAGGACAGGCGCAAACCTGCTGCGGCGGGGTCAAACTAGTTTTATTGGGCCCAATCCTTCCCCTATAGCCAATGTGATAAATAAAAAAAACAATCGTAACAACAGTAAAATTCAGTTGGCAACAGGACTAAATCAATTGTGAGGAACTAAATATACGGACATAAACATGAAATCACAAGAGACTACTACAAGTTAACTGACATGCCAGCTCCAGGCCCATTTCCAACTGACAAATTAAGTTATGTACCCTCAGTATCATCTTCATGACTATATTGTATCAATACTCTACCACAAAATAGCTTTAACTAGTATCTTTTTTTTGTTTTATGTTCTTTATTATATCAATATTGTAAAATAAAAAGCAGAATTTCTGTATATTCTAAGGGAAATCTCTAGGACATGCCCAAACTTGTGGTATTTTTTGTAGGACTAGTTTCGTAGCCCATGGATCTATTTTTAGAATAATTAGTTACCTTGAACCATATGCCTCACTGATCGTGTGACGGGTGTCGCTTGCGGATAAGGACATACCTACCCTTCCGGAGCATCTAATGCCATTCTGAAGGATTTGATGTAAAGTTTATGAGTAACCTGCCGGAGTTTATTCATGCATAATTTTCTATTAACCAGTGTTGAATTGAGATAAATTCCAAATGATTTTAAAAAAAATTTTGATCGGAGTAAACGATGTCTTTATTATTGCACAAAATTTTTGCGGAGGAGATTAATGGCCAAACGGAAATATCGAACAATATTTCTTTAGTTATTCATGACGTTAACCAATGAATATTACATTCCTCACATAATAGGTGACATGCAGTAAACACTTATCTTGTAGACGTGCCTTGTCTACCTACGAACCACACCGGATAATAAAGCGTAAAACCGATATAATACACATCAATGTACTTGATTTAATAGTTTTTTTTTATATTTCTTTGGTTTTATTTTCATTTTCTCTTTTCTAAAAGCTTATTAACAGAGACAAGTAATACATCGATTCAGGAATATTAAGTAAAAGAAAGATATTTTCTCTATCAAAATTATAGATTCGGTGTAAATATATTGTCTTAGGTCATAAACGATCTTCATCCAGGACTACATCGATTCCAAAAACAACAATATATCCAGGATGGCATTACGGAGATATCTAACATGCTTTTTGATTGAGATGATGTCCATTTGGCTGGTTCATGACAATTTTTGTTCATAAAACTTTATTTGCATACGCATATAGTCTTCAAAAAGTTAGGTTTTTAATACGTTATATATAGAGCAATTGAAAATATGAAATAACATGAGATAGCTCCCTGATTTACACAAAACTTAGTTGCTTTGCTAAGGTATTTAAACATCGCATTTTAATTTAAGTCATCGGTGGTAGAAAAGGAAAATGTCTTCTTTGTTTGGACATTTGCATCAGTTGGAATGGAATAAAAAAATGTGTGGGAAAGGAATAACCATGTCCCAGCTTAAGTATCTATCTGATTTTTTCATGGATAAACTCTTTACAATATATGTGTGTGGTATGGTTGGTTAATATTTCAGCAGACAATAGATGTTCTCATTTACACTAATTGTGCATGACATCATGCCGAATATTTCACTTTTTACATTCCTTTGATGCTGAAATTGTACAAAATCTTCTCACAAATAAAACACGTCGCTTCATTCTTTTAATATCTTTCACCTTTCCATATATTAATGACTTTCTGACTTTTCAATAACTTACTTTCATTATGTACTTACAACAATTAAAGCTGTCTTGAACTTACTATGATGTATGAGCAAAGCTCATTGTTGAAGGCCTCATGGTGACTTCAAGATGAAGAACAACAGTAAAAGCGTTGTTCCTTTGTTTTTTTTTTTACCAAGTCTTTGTCTTATTTGCATTTACTCCACATCCTTTCATTCACCATTTACTCAATTGCTTGGTTCCGTCAAATGTTGTAGAGACTTTGCCTCATGTGAATTTTCCAAATCGTTTCAGTGTTGATTTAAATAGGCGTTTGTCCCTCCTGCAGTGTGGAGTCCGTAAAAAGATTCCCAGTAACAGAAATGTATGCTCTCAATATACTTAGTTTTGGTGTACTTGGTTTTAATACTCATTCGAATAAACTATAATACTTTCAAATTTTGGCAGCATTTAATTAGTTGTTGTAATTTCCAAATATTCTCTGACTATCTGTTTCTAATGCCCACATTTCGCTATTTCATAATGTCAAGTTTTCTTATAATCGTCTTCATGAGCGCCCTGTATCAGTCTATATGTTGTGATTTTCCACTAGTTTGGGACACCCGTGCTTTTTGTCGGGCAACGGTTGACAGTGATTGTAAGAGCACTTTGCCAGTTCATTTCATGTTTATTGACAATCCCGCATCCATGGGTTCAAACAAACCGGTGCTGCTTGGGGCCGTCTTGCACTTACTATGAGGTATGAGCAAAACTTATTGTCGAAGGCCAGAGGGTGATTTCAAGATGAAGAACAAAAATAAAAGCGTGTTATATCATATATTTGTGGATTTTTTATCTCATGTGCATTTTATCTATATTCTCCCATTGTTTATTACATGTTATATGTCTAGTCGATCAGAAATATCAGAACTTAAACTAAAAGTAAAACAAAATCAGTAAACTGGGGAAGATCTGGGGAACCGAAAAAATATATATTGATAAAATTCAAAAGCAAAAAAGTAAGAAAATGGTCCAAATATTCTGAGTTAACTCCTTTAACGAGGGTGGACTCCTTTAAAGAGGGTGAATAAGGAATAAGAAAATATGTTTACCTGTAAAAGCGTCACCAATGTCTTACTAACCAAAAAATTACTCTTTCAGAAATATGAGGAAGGATTGTGGAAACTGATATTCTATAGTTGGCTGAACAATACAGTGTAACAGTTTCACAGCTGACGTATACATCAGACTTAACATGAAGTCTCTCATCCTAGCTTTTTCAGTCTTTTCATCATGTCAGCTGAACTTCACTTGTTTCTAGCTTCGATTTTAATTTGAATATATCATTTCTCCAAAACAGGGTGGAGCATACAAAGCAAGAGACGTTTACCCTTTCCACGTGACTAGTCTTAATCCTTACACTTGTCATTTTAAGGCTTCATGTTTTGTTTTTTTAAGTTCAATACATGTATTTTTCGTAAAATATTTAATACAGGAGTTTGTCTTTTAATGCAGTGTGGAGTTGGTAAAACAATTCCCCGTGTTGGAGATGTATGCTCTTTATTTTTCTTAGATATGGTGAACTTGTACATGAGAATATATCTCAATGTGTACACTTGGTTCAATTACTATTATCTAAATTTATGTAAATTCTAAAACCTAAGGTTAAACTCCCTCCATCGTAGTTTTATCCTAAGCTATATTTGATTTCTTATTTTATTTGGTTTTATGCATTTTAAGCATTTTTTGAAATTATGGTTTTCATATGTTTGGTTTTAGTGCTACTGATTAGAAATTAATTTCCAAAATGGCCATACAGCTTATGTTAAAATTATTGCAGTTGGAGTTAACATATGTGTTATGGTCTCATGTTCATTTATTCCATATCCTTTCGTAAAATATTTTTCAATCTTTTGTGCGGATGTTTTCTACGCAAACAAAACTCTCAACAATTTAAACTTTTTTTGTAATATTTCCGATTGTTGTATAAACTCAACTCTTGTGGTTGACAAAACGGCCTGTGTGAGATCGGTTTGCATGGCTAACTTTCAAGTTTAAAAACAAACACAGAAAACTATCATTACGAACTAAATGTTTAATATATTCGAAAATCAAAAATTAATCAATAATATCGGGAAATGTCTTCCATGGTATTGTCGTACTACTATATTAGGTAATTATCAAAAAAGTAAACGATGTATATACATTGTGTTTTTTTTTATTGTTTGACTACATTTAGACTAAACATTTGTAAATTGAAAAGCTTTATTAACCAATTGCAACAAAACCATTACCGATATCAACATTATTTTTAGCACTTCTGCTTTGTTTGATCATATCTGCAGCCTTTTCACCAATCATCATACAGGCAGCATTAGTATTTGCTGATGGTACATTCCTCATGACTGAAGCATCCGCCACTCTCAAGTTCTTTATTCCAATCACTCTGTAAAAAATTAGTATGCTCCATATATTAACCATGAAGACGTAACAGCAAATGCGTAAAAATAGGCTATCATATGTAGTGAAATAATGGCATACAAAACATGTTTGCCATACAAAATTGTCGATATTTCCGGGAAAACTGGTAATTTAAAATTGATAATTAGGATCGGTTCCATTTTGTCTTGATTACGTTGTGCTTATACCAAACAACTCAATACTTGCAATGCCAAAATATTTTTGTCAAATTAATCAATCATAATGGTTTTAAGATTAGATTTAAATATTAAAACAACACTTAGTTCAACACTTAGTTTGTTTAATTTAGTCGAAATAAAAATGACGTAAAGCTGCATTCCATAGTCTCATTGTTGTCAAGAAGGAATGAAAAGGACGAAATAAAAGACACGTTGTAAACAACCCACAAAACAATAAAAAAATAATCCACATATACAACAAAGATATATTCACTTCTGTTTTAAAGGGGTTTGGATAGCACGACTAGACATATGCATGACGACATATTGAATTGAAATATGTTCATAAACATTCAAAGCATCAGAAGTAGAATACCGAAGGAACAAGGGAAGTGATTATTACAAAAATTAAAGTCCATAGACATGGCAAAGACGGGAACACAGAAAGACAAAGACAAAACAAGGACGGGAGACGGCCACAAGGCACGGAAATAAAAAGACGACATTAACCTATTGATAAGTATTTAACATCCCCTAGGTTTAGATTACAAGCTATAGATGACATTGAAAAAAGTAAAAAAAAACAAATTTAAATGGATGAATAAAATATCGGTTAAAACTTATCAGCAAGAATGCAGATTGGTAAAAGTCTGGTCGGTAAAGCTCATATAATCAGTCTTTCTGGAAAAAATCTGCCCAACCAGTCAATTGCGGGTAGACATTGAAAATATTTTTGAAAAAAACAAACGTTTGTTTAGTATTTTAGTCGATTTTGTGTGGAAATGAAAAACACATACGTTGAAACATTTCAACGAATGTTTTTATCGGCAAAGGTACTAATTGTACTTACGACTGCAATGCAATTTGTGACAACACGTACAAACAAAATCAAATTTATTCTTTAAATTTATCAACCTTTAATTGGCGAATTTGAATAAAATATCATGTTACTTGTTACAATCCAAAACGCGGTTTTCATGCTGCTAAACCTGTTTATATGAATAAAGTTACAACAAAAGTCCGAAGCAATTAGATGGAGAGACCAGTAAGGAAAATCCGTAAGACATACAACAGTATCTAGAACATACAACTCAATACAGAACATTTTATGAACACCGTCATAAATGCATGATGCCATACTTGGAATGGGCATTCTATAAATAAAATGATGGGTTAAACCAGGCTTTCTTATGCATCGACCTCCTGCTAATATGACGGCTTTAAATGTCAAAGCAATAATTTTGTCAAAACATTGCTTTTCTTCATCATACAGGTAGACTGTTTTTCATGGTCACTGTACAGGTTACACGAAGGTGACCCATATGCAACCTAGCATATATTTTGGACATAATTTTCATATAATTATGACGTGAAAAAATATCTGTAATAAGTACATGGAAAAATAAAGACACAAGATGCATCTTTGCCAAAAACATTAATTGTGTTTGAATAAGAATAAGTTTTGTATTTTTGAAAGTTTAATTACGGACAACGGAAATGACCTTTGTATTTTCTTAAATTCAATGAGACAAATATCTTAAGCACGTTCATTGGAAAAAAAAAGATTAAAAGTAGTTTAAAGATATTTTGTTTGTAATGTTACCTTAAGTATGGGTCGACTACAGCACTAGAGTCATTTACAGCTCCCATTCTACATGTGGTTGTCTGGTGATTGGCTTGTTCTGCATAATAGCGTAGAATACATTTCCAATAATCATAAGTATCAAAGGTAAAGTTCCCACAATATCCATTACATTCATCTTGGCTGGTAAATGTTGCTCCTATGCTCTTCCATGCTTTATTGTCAGCAAAGTTTTGCATAAAATGAATTGCTGAAAAGTACAAAGTACAATCAATTTTAAACTTTTTTTTCAGTTGAGGGAAACAGAATTCACCCTCTTTATTCGTTACATTTCCCTCTTTCATCTTCACATGTACATTGTAAAATATAAAATAATGAATGCAGTAACTGATTCATAGATATCCAAAGAGGCTTTCAAGAGCCTATATCGCTCACCTGGAGTATGGTCTATTGAAAAACCAGGAGGAAATACAGACTTTTTATGTTTATGTTTATTTCGCTGGACTTGATTGCTCTTTGTTCAGGGGCCGACTCTGACCTGCCGTTGGGTGTGGGGTTTTCTCACCGTTCATTATGGTGGCTTTGAGTTGTTATTACTCCCCTTTGGGTCGTTGTCTCTTTGACACATTCCCCGTTTCCCTTTTTTTCTAATGTTATTTTTTTATGACAATGGCTTCCACAATGGATAGTGTCAACATTAACAACGCATTTTTAATCCGTTAAATCTGTATAATTCGTTTTTAAATTCCAATGACCTGTGGATTTTACACGAATACTGGCGTCTCATTGATACTGATGATGTCTGTTGAAAAGATAATGACCCTTTACCAAAGCCTTCGGGAAGTTTTGAGTTTTGATTTTTCTTCAAAAGTGGGACGGTGTTTTACCAGCAGACTATGCTCCTTGAGCTATCCGGCAGTTTAGCGGAAAGCACTCCTTGACCCATCTGTTCGTTCTTTTGACTGACGGTTCGGTTCTCACTTACTTCACGCCTTGACTCATTGGTTTCTTTTTTCAGGATAGTGGTCCTGAAGTTACTAGTCTACCTATATTGGGTTTAATTCGTATAATTATTATACTAAAGGGAAACAGGATAGAGAAAGGGAATAATAAACTGGTTTAATTCTACCATTAGATTGTGCTAGTGCCGGTACTAAGTTCGGCTATATCGTGTTTTACGTTCGTATTTTGTCTGTCATTTGTTTTTTTTTCTAGTGCATTTCCCTTGTGAATTGTTGACTTTGATTATAATTTTCGGCCATTGTAAGTGTTTACTGTTTTCCTCTCTTTTTAGTTATAGTAATGTGAAGTAATTGTAAACTTATATCATTGCCATTCGGGAATACTTACAGCATTGCCCTGACCAATAATCATTAAAGAACCTCCATCATGAAAAGGTAAAAAGATTTGGGAATTATAAAAAAAGGAAACAAAGATAAAATTTTAATAATCTACCAAGCAAATAACTCCTAGGATAAAAAAAACATTTGAAGGTATCGGGAAGTCATTAGAATTTGCCCTGGTGAATGCTTATGCGAAGACTGACAGATATTATTCTAATGGTTCCAAATCCTACCAATATCTTTGTCTCATATACCGTCGCCGCATCTCCTATCAGCTTCTTTAACTTTTAATTTGATTTTTCTATGTTACTACGGCGTCTTATTTGTCATAGGAAATAAAAGAATCATAACTGAATGGAGGAGGCGAATCAAAATGATTTACCGTTCAGCGGGATACATTTACCCTGTCTACGCACCGTGTGTCACTCCTTAACAAGTTCATGTTATTTCTCACAGCCGTATCTGTTAAATTAAGGAAACAACAGAAACCACTATCAAAGCTTCTTTTTTTACTTACATATCGAATTGACGAAAATGGTCATATCAGTTATAAAGTTTACGACATACTTGACTATCAAAATTATCAATTTCCCCAACATGGACAGTAATACAATGTATTCAAACTTCTCCTGCTTACCGACTGTATGTGTCACAACTGCTTCGTTACTCGAGAGCTAGCACAAATTATACAGACTTTCTAATTAGACATATATGCCTTATCAGTTGAGTCTTCAAAAAAGTTCCGTCTCATTAATTAATATCAGTCCCTTGTGGAATTTTTTTTTAAGTTCCAGCCCGAGCTATGATTCAAGATTACTTTTTACTTAGCACTGGAGTGAACATAGACAATTACAGTGCATTGACTTGACATAAAAGCTATATAAGGGTGAGGCTTTGAAACGCGGGAAAATGCGAGCCTTTGGCGAGCATTTTCACTGTTTCGAGCCGAATCCTTACATTGAGTTTATGTCAAGTCCTGTTATGGTGGTTATACTGCAACTACAACAAAACAAATTTTAGTTACAATTTATCAGTAAAAATGATGATTTAAAAAGTGAAGCGGACGTCGTTGGTTGTTATGAATCCATGCATTCTTGCAACGTCATGGAACAACTTCTATGGAAACATATTGTTGACGTCATTTAGAAAGTGTTATACGGTCACTGACTGTATATCACTTATGTTTATACAGTCAATGTAGTTTACTGACGCAAATAAAGAGGTTGCAGTATAAAATTTCTTTTCACTGTCTACGACCCTTCAGCAGCATTTGCCGTTGAGTTACTACTGGACACCAAACAATAGAATATGATGTTTGCCGAGTCATAAAACCGGTTTATCCAACCATTTCTTTTGAAATACCTGTACCTAGTCGGGACCATTACAGTTGACAATTTTTCCAGAGGTTTTACACATGTGGTATCTTTTTCTCGTTTGAATTCGGCTCTTGACCATTCTGTTCGGTAATTTTGTTTATACCCTAGGTATTATGAGGTTTTAATATGAGTATACCACGAATTCTCATATTTAATCCAACCAGATACCATTTTCTTTTCTGTTTTTAAATGGTTTTTTATTGGACAATCGTTTTACATCAATTTCATTTAATAAATAAATAAAAAGTTGTCTTCGTCATGTTAATGGCAAAATATTGATATTTAAAATCATGTTTTAAAAACAGAAAACTGCAGTAACATCAGTATTTACATGTAGCTATTTATCAAAACTGAATTGGTGGACTATTGGTCACCAAGCGTATTCACATACCCAGTAGTCTGTACTCCAGGGCTTGCCCATAAACCGATTTTATTTGTAAACTCAAAATATTTGAATTAGTGACTGATTACAGTTCCTTCGTGCAAAGTACTGTCCTACGCTTTTTTGCTCCATTTAGATCTTATTAGTTAGTTGATTCCCATCAGCTTTTATTCATCTTTCGATCAAAGATTTTGATTTGATCTGTGTTGAAGTAACGGTAATCAGCAGAGCTTAACTTTGGTATTTAAGTATAGGCTTATTCGCCGTTACGTCACAACATCGAAAATTTTACCTGTGGACGCTTTTGGTTGGCTAGAAATCGTATTCATTAGTTAAGGTAATAAAAATGTCATTTTCAATTACCTGGTATGAAATTGTTTTTAAAGGTAATTTTATGATTTCTTTGGAACTGAATTGTAGACATTTTGCAGTTCAATATGATATAAAAATTTTCGATTTTGATCATTTTTATTTGATCTAATTCACGTATTTGTATAGCATTCAAATTTTTCTCAGTTTCCAAATATTTGAAATACACATTTCAAATTCTTCAGGGGAAATTTTTTAAAAGTAAATCGGTAGAAAAAATATGAAAATCTCGATGCAAGTTATTATTGAAATACAATTTTGCCAACCAAAACTCAATTTTGTGACGTCACTGATTGGATTTGCGAACAAGCCCATTTTTATAAATTTTGTTATGTTAAAAAATATTTCTTGTTGACCAATCACATATTTTAACATTATTTTTGTTATCATTGTGATGCTAAATACTTCGTGTGTCGTAAATATGATTACAAAGGTACAATCATAACAAAATTGATTGCTAATACGGATATGAATTATAAAATGTTCTTTTTGGCCTGTCTTGATAGCAATAAAACAACCAATAATCATAGGCTGCAATGTACAATCCACTTGATAATCCTTACACAATATAATACTATAGATAAATAAGGTACATATGAGATCGCTTGAATCACTTGGATTCAACTTAAGTATTGTTTTACTACAAGACCGTAATATCGAAGATTATTTAGAGATTATATACTTTACTTGGACGTGTTTTTATGGCGCTAAAACATCAGACAAAACTATTACTCAAAGACTGCCGTACTAGTTTGCAAATTATAAAACAAAATTTAAAGATAGCGACACCTGTACAGGTCTTTCTTGTACGATTTGACCTTTCAGCAAATAACATTTTGAACAAAGAGTTTGTCAAAGGCAAAACATAAAGTTGGTTTGCATTCTGTGACCGTAATTGTGCAAGAATCTAAATTGATTTTCATGCATCATCACAGGCATCATTCCGTTTATCGAGAAAATTGCAAGTGAAGGACTAGGTAATGGCCGTCAAGTATTGCATTGGGTGCGTGATGGATCAGGCAACGGTTCGTGAAGGACTTTCTATCCAGGAAAACATTGAAGGTCAATGATTATTTTATTATATTCTATTTATAAGGATAAATTTCTAAAATTTCAATATGTCTGTCAAAATGGTTCAACAATACCTATCAATACATGCTAAATTATTGGTTGGAAAATGCATAGTTTTCTCAAAAACGTTGAAGGCAGACTCCTCACCCACATTTTCTACGTGAAGATATGGTCAAAAAGTGTGTTATTTTATTTACAAAATAGACTTAATTTTGCAACATATTGACAAACTTTGATATTGCAATAACCAATGAACTTATTTATGCCACAAAATAATTCTATATACAATATATCAACATTATAAACATAAAAACTCATATTTTCCGGCCGTGAAGGATCAGGCAACAAACAATTGAGCTCTTGAAGGATGCTCGTGAAGGACTTGACCTTGGTTGATTTATTAATTAGAGTTTAATTCCAGTGAGCAATTTTTCAGCTATATCAGAACGAATGCAATTAATCAATTGAAAAAAAAATAGTAAGAGAAGAAAGAACAAAGGTGGGAGGGATAACCGGGGCAGCGAATTTTGATTGCAACTGGAAAAGGGGTGATATGGAAAGGGACTGGAAATTAAGCCAAAGTGACTCCGCTCTCTTTAGAAAAAATATAGAATAAAGAAATATAGAAAATATAGAAGAGGTCTTCATACTGCATGGAGCGTGGCGTGTCTTCGTTAAGTTTGGCTAAAATGGTTCGCGGTCAGGTTCCCGTATTATGACCTGACTTATCCGCATAGACAGGACATTCCCCTATCCACCTACCAAGGACGCGCCCGGCAGCTCTGTAGCCGGAGTCCCTGAAACCCGATTCAGGTGCCCGGAATGTGTAAATTAATATAAGACTATTAAAGTATAATTAAACCTCATCAAATGCAAACTAAGCATCCACACGTAACTCATGATATATGTAATGAGGTATTTGCATTGAAAGCCTAATACCTTAAATGGTAAAACACACACTGTCTGGTTCAACATGAATAAATTCAAACTAAATCTTAAGCAAAACATGCTAATAAGGATCAGTTTATATTTTTAGTGAGCATTTTGAACTACAATAAAGTGACATTTTATAGCTGATTTTTCGAAACTGAAGAAATATTAAAATAATGATTTATCCCGATCAAAAAGTTTTAAAACGTAATAATATTGCATACGTTATCAATAGTATTTGTAAGAATTTGTAAATCTCTCATTTTTGTCTCGCCCGCGATGAAAGTCGCGAAAGCGAGACATAGCGATCCGGAATTCCTTCGTCGGTGTTGTTGGTGTCGTCGGTGGCGTCGTAAACATTTATTTTAACCCTGTGGTTAAAGTTTTCTAAACATCAAAATTTTCATCAAATCTTTATGGAATCATTTGAAATTTGGACAGAAGCAAGGAAATGGCCAGAAAAAATTACTTCTAGCTGAAAATTTCCGAAAATTTTATTTAAGTTTTTTTGTATTTTTTCCGTATTTGGACTTATTTCAACCCTGTGGTTAAAGTTTTTTAGAAGTCAAATGAAGTAATAAAATCTTATTGGAATTTCACATAATGTAGTCAAAAGTTAAATGATGGTTAAAAATAATTGGATTTTTTTATTTAGTTTTCTATATTTTTTCCAAATTTGGACTTAGTTTTTTGCCAAAAAAAATTTCAATGTTAATTGTTAAGAGGTAAAATGTTGTCTTTGAATCTTACTTGAATCGCATTAAAATTAACATTTTTGCATAACATGAGCAGATAAGTAACAGGTCTTTGGAATTTTGATTCTGGTTCCAACTTTGGCAAATTTCCTGAAAATTTCAAAGACCAATAATTTTTGAAATTATTGCATCCAATTACAAATTTTAAGAATGTTTTGGCATCGGGCATAATTTAGAACACTAAAGCATTAAACAACATAGTTCCAACTTTGGTAAATTTTCTGAAACTCTCCAATAAAAGCTATTTTAGAAATTCTTCGTAGCAACAATACTTTTTTTAATAAATTTCATTCAAACAAACATGATAATAATAAAATTGCAAAAAATGTTGATTCCAATTTCGGTTTTCTTCCTGGAACTCTCAAAGACCAGTTACTTTTCTGGAATTTTACCTAGCAACCGTAACTTTTTCAGTTCCTTTTAGTTATAATAATTATTTTCAAAAATCAAATTACAAAAATCTTTGATTCTTATTTTGGTAAATTTCCTGAAACTCTCAAAGACCTGTTATTCTTCGTAATTCTACCTAGCAACCATGACTTTTTCAATTCCTTAGAGTTAAAATGATCATTTTCAAAAGCCAAATTGCAAAAATCTCTTTGATTCTTATTTTGGTCAATTTTTTGCAATTCTCAAAAACCTGTTATTTTTGGAATTCTACCTAGCAACCATAACTTTTTTCGATTTCTTACAATATGAATAATTATTTTCAATAGTGAAATTTCCAAAATCCTGGATTTCAGTTTTGCTAAAATTCAGGAAACTCCCAAAGACCAGTTATTATTTGGAACTCTGCTTAGCAACCATACTTTTTGCAAACATTTAATTGAAATCAGTCATTGTACAAAAAAAACTTGATTCCAATTTTGGTATGAAAGTCTCAAAGACAAGTTATTTTCTGAAATTCTACCTAGTACCCCCCTCAATAAAGGCCAAAATATAATGACATGTACTGAGCGGGCGAGACATTCTTTACAAATTTTATTACTTAAACTGTTAAAAATATGATTTAAAACAAGAACGTATCTCCCAAGACACAGATGTCTCCATCATCCTGCAAATGGAATTGAACACAATTTTTGCTGCATTTTTTGTCATTGTTATTGTGAATGAGTGTACAAATTTCTTGAAGATCCGACTAACCGTCTCAGAGAAATCAGCTTAAACGCAAAGGCGAACCTGCAGTTTGACGGACAGACGTATGAACGAAAGAAAGGATCAGATGGACTTCTTTTAAAGATGTTAATTATTAAGAAATATTTCAATTTATGTTATTTTACAGATCAATGTTTTAATTTTATTTAGAATGATTATTTAAAACATGTAGAAGGAAAGTAATTTAAAAAAAACTTCAAATGCTTGTTTTTACTACATTTTGCGGACACAAATGTTCTTCATACCGTCGGGAAACTATTTCAAATGATAGAAATAGGTTTTTGGTACAGGCATTTCAAAAGAAAATGTTGGTTAAACCGATTTTATGGCTAGCTAAACCTCCCCTTTCCATTGCGGTAGTGTCCGGTAGCAACACCACAACAATTGCCATTTAAAGGTCGTAGACAGTTAAAAGAAATGATCATCCAAGTATTGAGTAAAGAAAGAATTTTGAATCAGAGTTTGGACCGAAATTTCAAATTTTTCCACAAGGGACTGATATCTATTAATTTTTTATTGATCGTATGAGGCGGAATTTTTTTTGATACCTTGATTAATAAGGTGGTCATGGAGATAACTGTGTCTAATGAGAAAGTTTATAATTTGTGCTAGCTCTCGCGTAATTGCAGTGATTTTATGCTGTACATTTTATTCCATGTTGTAAATATAACCACTTTATTTGATATTTTCCTTCTCGTCTTGTATCATTTACAGCGGAATTAATAAATGAGATGATTTTTTTATGCGAAAAACATTTTGGGCAACCCATACTATTATATCTTATTTTCTTTTTAATTCACAGGAGAACTTCAGGATTATATTCCAAATATCAAATTGTCATTGGCTCGGTCAAGTCGATCCTTCACAAACCAAAATTTACGTTGCTTGATCCTTCACGTGCAAGAAAAGAGCTTTTTGGTCCAAATGATCCATGCAAAACTATATAATAGAGATATGACATCATCCTATGTGTTAATATCTGTGGGAATATCATAACAAATAATGAGAAAAGGATAACTATCGTATCAAAATATGACCAAATGTGGGTATATGTCATTGAAAATTACATATAGTAAGGTGCTGTCTTTTTCGTTTTTCAGAATACTGCAAGGTATATTCGTAATTTTTTTACACCGAAATAGCCATTGATGACTACCATTTTGACAGACAGTTTTAGTTTTTTTAGATTTCATTTTTGCTTTTAAATAATTGTCTATTAAAAATTGAAAAATGAATAAAAATTACCGATTTATTCCTTCACGAACCGTTGCCTGATCCATCACGCACCCGATGTAATATTTGACCGCCATTACCTAGTCCTTCACGTGCAATTTTCTCGATAAAAGGAATAATGCCTGTGATCTTACTATAACATATGAAAATCAAGGAAGTAATTTCATTTCTTGTCTAATAATTGCACTAAAACTTTAACCACAGGAGAAGTATTTTTATGTTGTTTTCTTATATCAAAAAAAACTTTTGTGAAATGCATTTTAGTGATACGGAGGAAAAAGGAGGCACAAGATAGCTTAAATATATTATAGGGTAATTGCATGAATATTTTCCCGAGTGGAATTTCATATTGCACGAGCTTGCGAGTGCAATATACATTCTACGAGAGATAATATTACCAAATATTCATGCAATAACCCTTTTTTGCATAGCAAAGCTAAAATTGTTCTCGATGACGTCATGAAATTTAAGTCATTTACACGCTTACGTTTGGTTGCTCTTTTAGGGAAATATCATGTTGCTATACAATAACAAGAAAATTGCAGCAGAGCTGCGAGAGGGGGTTAATTTGAGACATGTGAAACTTGAAGTTCTTCACTAAAAATATAAAGCAGTGGAAATATTTATAATTGAGCCCCTCCCCCATATTCACATATTCACATCATTGGTCATCATTGTATCAAAAAATATTTTATTGATAATAGCGAATTAATTGTGAGACTTGACAGGTGCGCTCAAGTTCCCTAAATATACTCTCCAATTCATAGTAAATATTATTCATAGTAATATTCCAATTCAATTATTTTATAATTCACGGTCCCAAAATATACATTTTTTCTATTATTCGACAGTGTTCTACCAGCAGACTAGGCTCCTTTAGCTAGCCGGCAGATTAGCGGCGAGCACCCCTTGACCCATCTTTCTAAATTACGTATTGTCATGTCCTCTCCTTTCAAGATTGTGTTCATGGAGTTAGTAGTCTACCTGTATTGGGTTTTATTCGTATGTTTACTATACTATAGGGAAACGGGACAGATAAAGGGGAGGTTTGGGTACCCATAAATCGGTTTAACCCTACCGCTGGCTTCTGCTAGTGCCGGTAACAAGTCCGGCTGTCCCGAGTTCCTATAGTTGTTTACGTTTGTTTTTTGTCTTATTTGTGTTTTTCCTGTGTATTATTTACCTAGCAGATTGTGGCATGTAATTATAATTTTCAGCCATTGTAGGTGTTTCCTGTTGTCCCTTTTATTTCATTTCACCAGTTTATGCTATCTCTGAATGCATTGCAATCTCAACAACACTTCTGTAGTTGTCGGCCCTTGAAGTACATATATTTCCGGCGTGTAGCAGACGCTTGGTTGTTTTCATTTGAAGATTGACGACTTTAAAATTAATTTGAGCATTATCATGTTTTAAAGCGTAATGCCAATTCATTTTGAAAGTTCTCAGTCAAATATTCACGCCAGTAGCCTATCAAATAGCCTTGGTCTAAGGCGAGGAAAAGGAATATCTTTTTCTTTTTCTTTTCTTTTTTTTTATAATCTTTATTGCAATCTGTACATATTTTAGTTAAAACATCTAGTACCGGTACCTTTTCCCGGCCTCGTTAACATTAGTATCATATATATAAATTTACAAAATATAAATGTTAGTATGTGTTCGTTAATATTACTACATAACTTTCAATCAAAATACAAGGTATTACATATGAATAAAAAACAATATCAGTTTATCATGTGCAATAGAGCAGATTTCAAACTAGATATTATTTTTTGCAATTTATATAACAAAAGTAACATACAGAATTGCAAAAAAAAATCTGAGAATGATTTTCTTTTTCTAAAATAAGTGAAGTAAAAGAAAAGAAAAAAAAAATAAATAGAAAAAAGAGAAAAATATGATGAAAGTAAGTCTGATGATTTTCCATTTTTCTTTCAAATATTCTAATATGTTGTTTTATTATCTACCAGAAAAACAAAATGTATATTAAATTGAAAAATAAATACATTATAAATATAAATACATACAAAACAAAAATTGTTCATTTCGATAAAATTCACCATAAAAATCTAAATATACTCCACATTTTATTAAAATTTTCAACTTTCTTACTGCTATGTGTTTTTAGCTCACCTGGCCTAAAAGGCCAAGTGAGCTTTTGCCATCACTTTGCGTCCGTCGTCCGTCCGTCGTCCGTCGTCTGTCGTCCGTCGTCCGTCCGTCCGTCCGTCAACAATTTCAAAAATCTTCTCCTCTGAAACTGCTGGGCGCATTGTAACCAAACTTGGCCTGAATCATCACCAGGGTATGCAGTTTCAAAATTGTGTTCGATTAGTCCGAGGGTGAAACAACATGGCTGCTGTTACTAAAAATAGAACATAGGGGTAAATTGCTGTATTTTGCAAATAACTCGAAAACCGTTACAGATATCAAAAATCTGACGGAGTATAAATGATCAGCATGGCAAGATCTACCCGCCCTGCAATTTTGAAGAAAATCTAAAAACCCGTCTTGGAGTTATTGCCCTTTTTCCGTAAAATTTTCAAAATTTTAATTTATTTTATTTTTTATTTGAAAAACCATAACAGATAGAGGTCAACTTCAAATTGCAAAAATGTTCAGCATATCAAGATCTACCCACCCTGAAATTTTGAAGAAAATCCATAAACCCTTGTAGGAGTTATTGCCCTTTTT
>MJUU01037681.1:36051-70383 GCA_002080025.1 Modiolus philippinarum
ATGAAATTTGGTTTCCAAATAGATATTGATGTTGCGACTTCAAAACCAGTGTTGAAAATTTTTTGTTGACTGCCATTTTCAAAATGGCCACCAAAAAAGGCGGGAAAATTCAACAATGTCCGATTTCAATGACATTTGGTTTCCAAATCGGTCTTGATGTCATAACTTCAAAACTGATGTTAAAAATTGTTTGTTGACCACCACTTTTGATATGGCCGCCAAAAAAGGAGGGAAAATTCTACATTGTCCGATTTCAATGATTGAAATTTGATTTCCAAGTAGATATTGATGTTGCGACTTCAATACCGATGTTGAAAAATGTTTGTTGACTGCCATTAACAAAATGACATCTCGACTTCAAAACTGGTGTCGAAAGTGGTCCTTAGCAAGAACTTTTTGGTCAAAAAAGCCCAACAAAGAAATATAGTAAAACATGATCAGACTTTTAAAACAGTTCAAGATATTGGAGGTGTTTGAGCTACGAAAGTTTGAGAAACTGAAGATCAACTGTATAACTTACAATGTTACCTTGATTGTGGCAACTGAAAGCCAGGTGAGCGATACAGGCTCCTGGGAGCCTGTGGTTCTAAATTATACTGATCGCTAATGACTTTCTTAAATGCTGCAACTGACAAATTTTTTTGAAAATATCTTGTGTTGTTAACATACTGTTTAAGACGGAGGAAAACTAAATTATAAAATTCACCTTTAAAAACTTTTGTAATATCTCCAAACAAAACATTTTTAATAGTAAACGGAATACTTATACCATTTGACAAAAGCAAATTATCAATTTCATGAAAAAAATTCTGGACATGATCACAATTCCACAATGAATGTTCAATAGTCTCTGTTTCTTCCTTACAAAAGGTGCATGCTGGACTATCTATAATTTTAATTTTACAGAGGAAATTATTTGTAGCTAAAAAACGGAGGTTAATTCTAAATTGTAACCACTGTAGTTTTGTATTATTTGTGACTGAAAAGGGGATTTGAAAATATCTGTCCATTCCGAATTTTCTAAATCTAATGTTCCATTCCACTTTTTCTGGCTAATTGGAATTACTTCAGGTATGAATAGATGATAAATATCTTTTGCTCCTTTTTTTCTTCTTAAAATAGTTTTTATAAAAGATGGAACAAAAGGACCATAAATTCTATAATTGTCTGGTATGAATAATTTCTTATATTTATTTAATGCTGATATGACACTGTTGTACGTCATAATATTACTTAAAATATTAAACTTTGTTTGAATATCTTCAAACGACAAAAAATGCCCATTGTCATCAATTATATCATTTACAAACACAATACCATTTCTGTACCAGTCTTTATAAAAAAAACCTGCTTATTATCTATTTTGATATTCTTATTCATCCAAATTGGACTAGATAGAAAAAAAACTCCCAATATAGATTTTTATCTCTATCTACTAAAAGTTGCCATGCATTAAATACAAATTAAACTTGTAGTATAACCATTTCCAAGCTTAAACAATTTTTCCTGGTCTAACGTAGTGAACAATATATTCTTCCATTTAAAATCATAACAAAAAACCTTTCGTATCCATGTACACTTTAGAGCTTGGATAAAGGAATAAATATCTATCATTTTCAATCCACCATTTTGATATTACATATGTAGAACTTCTCTTTTCACTCTGTGAACAGGAGAGTTCCAGATAAAAGAATACACCATTTCATTGATTTTTTAAATTATTTCTGACTTTGGATTTGGCAATGATATAAAAAGATGATTAAATATGGGAAGAATCAGAGTTTTAACCACTGATATTTTTCAAATGACTGTCAAACTTCTCTTAGACCAAGTCTTAATAAGTTTTTTTGCACGAAGTAATTTATCAATATAATTTAAAGACACAATATTTTCGAGATCAACATCAAAATTCACCCCTAACATTTTAAAAGTTGTTGCTCCCCATGACAGATTTCTAGTTTGACATAATACCTCATTGCTATATTTTTTCCCTCCAATCCAAACCACTTGAGTTTTTGTATAATTAATCTTAAGTCCAGAAAGTCTAGCATACCAATCAAGTTCAGATAATGATTCCTCTAATGATTCTCCACTTCCATCCAAAATTAGTGAAGTGTCATCAGCATATTGTGACAGCTTATGCTCAATTTGTGTAACCTTAATGCCTTGAATTTTTTTGTTTCCTCTGATTTTAATAGCTAAAATCTCGGCACACAAAATAAAAAGATAGGGAGACAACGGGTCCCCTTGTCTACATCCACGACCTATACTGAAAAATTCTGATAAATTCCCCCCTTCAATAACAGCAGAACTTATATTTTTGTAAAAAAAAACAGTAATCCAATTTATAACAGAGTCTCCAAAATTAAAGAATTTCAATACACTTATAAGAAACTCCAAAGATATAGAAACGAAGGCCTTTTCAAAATCTGTTAACAACAATAGGCCAGGTATTTCATTTTCCTGTGTGTACCGTAATATATCATAAATCAATCGTATGTTATCTCCCATATATCTACCACTTATAAAACCTGTTTGATCTAAGTCAATCAATTTGTCTAAAAACCTGTTTAACCTATTTGCAATGACCCCAGACCCAATCTTGTACACCGTATTCAGTAAAGAAATAGGACGCCAATTCTTAAGGAAATGTCTAGGCTTATTATCTTTTGGTAAACATGTAATTATGCCTTGTTTTGGGGTGACTGATAATTCCCCTGTCTCTAATCCATAATTTAAAGAATCGACAACAAAATATTTTACATCTTTCCAGAAGAATTTGAAAAATTCTGCAGAGAAACCATCTGACCCTGGAGATTTATTATTTTTCATTTTTTGTAGTGTAATACTTGCCTCTTCAATAGGACGCCAATTCTTAAGGAAATGTCTAGTCTTATTATTTTTTGGTAAACATGTAATTGTGCCTTGTTTTTGAGTGACTGATAATTCCCCTGTCTCTAATCCATAATTTAAAGAATCGACAACAAAATATTTTACATCTTTCCAGAAGAATTTTAAAAATTCTGCAGAGAAACCATCTGACCCTGGAGATTTATTATTTTTCATTTTTTGTAGTGTAATACTTGCCTCTTCAAAACTTATCTCCCCTTCTAAACTTACTTTCTCATCTTCTGTCAATTTCTTAAAATCAAGTTTATTTAAGTCATTATCCAGATTAATAGTTGTACTGTTATCTCTACTTTTATACAAATTTTCATAAAATATCTTAGTTTCCTTTAAGATATCAAAAGGAATATCTAACTTCAAGGTAAGACATATATCATTCTAGCAGTTTTTACATCGTCGGTGAGTTTACTGGAGTTGTTACATGGACATATTTTTGATAAATGATTGCATTTGTCAACAATTTACCGCCATCTTTATTTACGCTGTCATGACAGCCGTGCTCGCCGTTTTCATTTGTGTCATGATACTTGATGGGGTGCGTTGCCATAGGCTCATTACGTGCCTTATGCACGTCAACACTATTCATTGTTTGCTATTAATTACAATGTTCATGCCTTCGGCACGACAGTTTTATCCTTATCCTAGTGGTGGTGCCTTCGGCACGTCATTAAATTGACTCGGATACTTTGGGTAAATGCGTTGCCACAGACACCAGACGTTTGCAAAATGACGAACGCGTTGTCATGGGGGAACCACACTTTCTCTTATTTATTCTTTATTTATGTTGGTTATGATCGTGCCTTCGGCACGACAGTTGTATCAATTTATTCATATTATTCGTGCCTTCGGCACGACATTTTAACTTTTATAATCATTTATTTACACATACGTAGACTGACGAGTCTGTCTCAAATCCGTACAATCTAACGGATATAGAGACAGATATAGACAACCGTCCGAAAAACAATTGTGTCTTTTGTTTCCATTGGCATGCATACAACCCACTTTTTGATTGGTTGTGCTATATTTAAAAATAACTTATTATGGAAACCCCTTCATCACTTCCGGTCGTATACAAGGTAAACAACTTGTGTCGTCGGAACTAAAATGACTTATATATGAGTTAAAATGAAGCCACTAAGGTTAAAATAATTTGTAACAAATTAGTTTCTTTGAATCATATCACTATTTTTGTTTTAAATTGGCTGTCTTGTATATTTTGACATTGTGACGTCATACAGTGGAATTTCCACTTTTTCGATTTGTCTTCATCTGTCCCTGGAGCGTAACAGAGCAAAGCGTAGCGAGCCAGGGGGGCAGCACTAGTCAGTCTAACACATATAAAACTGCTTGTCTCGTGTGATCACGTGTTGTCTCGTTTGATCTCGTGTTCGAAAATACAAAATACAGACTAGTTTTCTGTTTAGTGATACGGTCGTGCCTTCGGCACGAAACATAATGATAAATTGTTAATACTATTTACTTCATCATTTAATATCCATTCTGGTGTGGTCGTTAAAATACAAACATGCTATTTTAGTTTCGAAACCTCGTATACAGCTTTAGCTCCTTCCACTTCCGCTTCAGGACGAAAAGTGTTTACAAGTACCAACCATCGTTCGCTTCGCTCACGTCGTTGTTGGTAAATAAAGTTTTAAGTACAGACGAATGAATAGAAACAGTGAAATATTGATATAACCTTACCTTTGTGTATTCTAACTCTGGGATTATACATAATATCCCTTAAAATGTGCACTTGTCTTCTACTGAAGGGAAGCAAAAGCAAAAGAAAAATGTATGGGTGTTCCACGGAACACATGTGTCGCCTGCACTTTGAATATTAAGTACCAAGTACCAAGCGGATACAATATTGTACATGTAAATTTATGTGATATTTATACATGTAATTCTTAATTTTAAAATGAATACGTTTAAACTAAGTACCAAGGGGTTTATGAGTAGTTGCGGATAATGGAGGCATAACCTAAGAATCCAATAAGCTAAATTGTAAAAGTCCAAAGGTATCCAGAAAATGAAAAAATTAAAATTTAAGACAAACGAAATGTATGGTGCACATCTGCAATATAGTGAAGAATTCCTGCAAATTTGGTTGGAAAGTACCAAGCAGTTTAGGAGTTGAGGATAATGGAGGCATACCCTAAGACTCGAATCAGCTAAAATAACGAAGTCTAATTATACTTTGACAATCTGGAAAAAAATAAAGAAAAACCAAATGTATGGTTCACATCTACAATATATACTGAAGCATTTCTGCAAGTTTGGTTGGAGAGTTCCAAGCGGTTGAGGTGGAGATGCGGATAATGTTAAAAGTTTTGGAGCTATACAAAAGGACGGAGGGACGTAAGACGACGGATAATGATTCTTTGGTGTTGATCCTGCACTAGGTGCAAGCGACACAAAAGAGTAGGACAAATCAAAATTAAGATACTTTGTGGTATCAATATTTTTTGCCCATTTTCTATATAGATTTTACCTGTCTAGAATGGATAGTAAAGTGAAACATGAAGAGATTCGCTCTTATAAGATTTAGCTTGAAAACAATGTTCTGACAATGTTGATGAAGTAAATAGATTCTGCTCTAGTCGGTATACACATTAAGGGGGTTTGCTACTCAATTTGAAAATAAATAGGATTTCGAATGAATGTGATGTTTTGTTAGAAAATTAAATAAGAAGTAACTCTAGTGAAAAAAATTGATTGGTCGATGATCTCATTTTTGAGATATATGCGATTGAAAATTTGGTGGGAAACTGAATTCCTCTGAATTTTTTCGTAGGTTTAAAATTAGCAAATGTTTGAATAAATAGAATTAAATGATTTTTTTACAGAATGCCCATAAAGATGTATAAAATAAAGTTATGGAAAAAATAAGGGGGTCCATGAGCAAAAAATTGTAATTCCTAATTGATAAAACCAAAGGATTCCGAAAATCTGACAGATATCCCAAAACATGAGGAGCGAACCTCCTTAATGGTTATAGGACATAATGTTTCCATATTTCTACAGAAATAAAAGTCAAAGAAGTAAGTCATTGTGCAATTACTGTAATTTCTGCGTTACGAGATAGTGCAAGCTTTGTAAAACTAACAAATTGCTCTACAAACATATATACACCGGCAAACGAATACTGAACGGGAAATTCTACGATCATAAATGCAAAAGACAAGAAGACATCTCGTCGTAATCAACAAACCAACTTTTAAACACTTTTTCTGTTAATTGTATAGATATCAATAACATATTTGTCAACTCACCTTTTATATAGGAATCTACGTCATCCCGGATAGACAAATATTGAGGGTCTATAAGAGGGGGCGCTAAAGGATTTTTGCTTTTCAGTTTCACTGTTCCCCGGCTTTTGTGATGTAACTTTGAAACATTCACCTTGAATCCTGCTGCAGATGTCCGACGTTCGCCATCAAATGCGTTCTGTAGATATATAAGACAATTTGTAAAGTTGATATGATGTCAATGTCTTCTTCAGTAAAGCAAATGAATTTCACAATATATCACTTAGTGACTAAACACCAATTCTATTAATACTTTTGCGAAAATTGTGATAGTGATAATTTACATTGTGTTTCATATCCCATTCATGATAAAACGGTTATTGTAAACTATTTTCTTACTACTTCCAATAGAAGATATTATACCGATACTGGTCAGCTTGGAAAAAGTGTGAAATGACCTGTGTGTACATAATACAATACGTGTGTATTATGTTCTGTTTGGTTTATTTTCGTTATTTGCCTGTTCTGCCTCTATTTGATCTTTTTATGTGATTGCATCATAAATATCTTTTCTTACATTTTTCATATACAGTTCATTTGTGATTTAATAAAGTTGAAACAATTACTATTCAAATGGTAAAACCATCTACTTTAAGACAATATTAGATAAAAAATTCAAGAAGCTTTTGGAGTTGTAGTGAAGGGCATATCTAATTGTTTATTTTTATATGTTCTCGCCTTACAAAGACGAAAAACCTGTTTGCTTTGTACACAACACTTTTAACCCATCCATTAATAGCTCTAATCATCGAGCAATAAAACATACTTGTTGGTTCTTTTCCAAAACATTTACAAAAAGTACTTAGTTTATTTCGCTACCTTTGTTTTCTAGACAATAAATACGTAAATCAGCATCAATATTTTGGCTGACATACTTATTGTTTATATGTTATACGATACAATTTTACAGGAATATCTACCCGTTTATTCAGTTGATCTAGGACACATATCATTGGTTGGTCTTCATTTGCGAGTCCAATGAAATAGATTTGTAGATCTGGAGGAAGGTTTTCTTTATCTGTATCATTTATGTGCGTAAACAAGTATCCCGAAGTTCTTGAATGAGCATAAATACCTTAATGAAATAAAGGAAGAATGATATAACTGTCAATTTGTTTCTTTCTTTGTATTTTATTTTTTTGTACATTTTTGCCTCTCACTGATACTGCCGATGTCAACTAAAATACAAGACGACTGTTTAACTAACCCTTCGGGAAGTTTTGAGTTTTATATTTTTATCCGTAGTGCGACAGTGGTTAACCAGCATAGTAGGTTCCTTGACCTAGCAGGCGAACACTCTTTGACCCTTCTTTCTAGAAAAACGTTTTGTCACATTCCTTTCCTCTCCTTACCTTTTCAAGATAGTGGTCATAGAGTTAGTCGTCCTGTATTGGGTTTTATTCGTATGTTTATTATACCATAAGGAAACGGGATAGAGAAAGGGGAGGTTTTGATACCCATAAACTGGTTTAACCCAACCGCTAGATTTTGTTAGTGCCGGTACCAAGTCCGGTTATCCCGAGTTCCTATCGTAATTTATGTTTGTCTGTAGTCTGTAATGTGTGTGTGTGTTTTTTTTTTTGTATTGCAGTTCCATTGTGGATTGTGGCTTGTGATTGTGATTTTCGGCCGTTTTAGGTGTTTACTGTTATTTTGACTTTATAATTTCACTAAAGTTTTACCTACTTTTGTATACGAGACAACCGTTGTCGACAACAAAATAGACTACAAGAATAAGCAAATGCAATATAAGCTTTGAAAATAAATAGAATTTTAGCTTTGAATTTCATATTTTATTCCAATGCTACCTATAAAGAAATGATACTGCGGCTATTTCACATTTGCATCATATTCATTAAGTTTTATTTTCATTAAAATTTGGTATTTATAACATTAGGTTTTCAGAGGCTGTCCATGAAGAATTCAGACAGAACCTATATGATGACTGGCACATTGCACTATTGATCCCACTGAATTTTTGGTTCCATTCCAAAGTTGAACCTAAACAAATGTCTAAAGAAAGGGACAATTTTCCATATCTAACATGGGTGGCTCAAAATATGATATTTAGATTCCTTAACAAAGCACTAAATTGTGTTTAAAATCAAGGAGTTATCTCCCCTAATTTCATTGTGTAATTCATTGCCGTAATCAATTGAAACCAAACTCAAATTTGGAGATTATAAGTGTTTGTGATTCCAAAATGCTAATAGATTTTTAATAACAAAAATTGTCATTTGCCAACCACTGCCTGACTTTTCTACGGACATCCTCTTAAATGAAAAAGAGACTCTACATTAACATGCTCTAATATTTGTACTACATGGAAACATGATATGTAAATGTCCACCATAAGTAAATGTTTATTTCCAGTTTGTCAAAATTTCATGAAGAATGAACAAATTAACTTACCTGTTTTATAGAAAACATAGTTTAATATTTCATCCTGATGAGATAATTTCTCTTTATTTACAGCTAAACTTGTATTTATTGAGTAATGGAGGAAAATCTGCATATGATCCTGCATGCCCGTTCCAACAGGAAGGTCAGCTTTCAAAGGCACCTCAGATGTAAAAACGCAGACTATTTTATACGTATATTGTCGAGTTTAAGAGAAAAGTACAGTGTTTTCCTTTTTTGCCAAACGAAAGGTGGTTGTTTTTGAAATTCAAGATAGCCGGCTGTCATAGCCGGTGACAGCCGGCTTTGTATATTTGCAGCATTCGCGTGCCGTATTTTGGTAATGTATATTAAAAACTGTAAATTTGATTACTTGATACATATTTAAATAAATCAAAAGTATAATAAATTTTTGTTTTGTTTTTATTCAGATTTGACAGTAAAGTTTTAAATCCATTCATGTTTTATTTTTGGGTTTTACTTTTTAATGAGTATAATAGTATACCCTTCTGCTTGCAATCCATGACCGCTTTTTGTACATATATGGCATACAGAACTAAAATGTGAATCGTTTGTTATTATTATATGGTTTAAAATCCTGTCGTATTTGCGTGTTTATTATCCCTTTCGTACTCGATGTTTTGATCATTTTCTCGTGCCATTATATTCAAACTGAATGGTGGTCCCCATTTTTATGATT
Organism: Modiolus philippinarum; assembly: GCA_002080025.1. Classification (NCBI taxonomy): domain Eukaryota; kingdom Metazoa; phylum Mollusca; class Bivalvia; order Mytilida; family Modiolidae; genus Modiolus; species Modiolus philippinarum. The sequence goes on from MJUU01037681.1 coordinate 45,370, forward strand.
TCTCCAAAGGTTCGTTCTCTTTAATTTGAATAATTTCGTCCGGTATCTTCGTTCTGTACGAAAGAAAACATCGATTCTGTTACTTTTTGTTCGGATCCGCCATTTTGTCAAAGAAAACAACGACGGAACTACTTCGGTGCGGAACTGAAAAATATCCGTTTTTACCGACCACCTTGACGAAGTCAAAGGTGGTCGGCCTGCAAAAGAACGTGGTCGGCAAAGCCAGCTTAAATGGCAAATGGAAAACACTGAAGTACTTAAATAAAAAATATGAGGATATGGAGTAAATGCACATAATACAAAGTGTCTACAAATACATGGGAAAATCAAGCTATGGACAACGCTTTTATTATTGATCTTCATCTTGAAGTTACCATGAGGCCTTCAACAAGGCTTGCTTATACCTCATTGTAAATTCAAGACTGCCCCTAAGCAACCGTTTTAGGGAAATTTATTGCTAGATGCCGAACATCACTACATCCATGATTTATACAAATGGATGCGAGAATCGTCAAAAACATAAAATTAAAATCCTAATTGGCCAGCTTTCAGTACTTTTTTGTATTAAAATCACAATTACATCAATCACGGATAAGAGTACCTTTGCATTTTATCTCTCATATCCGCACCTAGTGGCTAGGTTTCCAAAGAATGTTTTCATGTATTCAATATGGATATTAACTTGTAAGCTACAGCGTGGTATCTTAGTAAATAAAAAATCGAAATTGCCTTCTGCAGAACCCAAATTCAAGTGATTTTTAATATTTTGCTGTTACAATATTTTTTCCACAAAATTACTATCTTTCCCAATGTTCAGATTACCACTTGCAAGACAAGAATTACTGCGTTCCGTCGACGCTATATTTCAAAACCAAGTAATCAACAGACCCTTATCGATCGCTTACGAAAGGTGGAGCTGTTCTCAGCCTGAATTGTACAAACCCCTATTTCCTGTAGATGAGACCTTGGTCCAATACCAGACAACATTAATATCTGAGGTGAACCATAAACACCTGCGCATAAAATTATCTCTTGTTTAGCTTTTATTCTTGACGTTGTACCGTTCCTGATCACAATAACGCCTGTAGCTGTTTGGTTTTTCAATATAATCTTCAATTAAAAAGAAAAGAGTTAACAGAAAATGCATCCTTCATTTACTGCTTCGTCATGAACATCATAATAAGTTTGTTAAAAATACCGTATAAGTGGTTATTTTCTCGGGTTCTTAATTTACGATTTATCACGGATATTCTATTATCCCCTAAATTGCTTATTAATAAATATAATTCAAAAGAGACAGTATACAGTAAATTATAAGAAATGCCGAATATTTCAATTTTCGAAAAATATATCAAGCCATTTTAAAAGAAATCGCAAAATTTTCAACCGGCGAAAATAATTACTTATACGGTATCTTTATATTTTTTTTTAAAATAACGCAACATAAACTGTTAAGTTTTCCTATAAATATAACCAAATACCCAAGTTACTGTGAATTTACTTTAATTTATCATATAAATGATGCTTGTTGTTCAACTTAAGTATTCACCAAAGCAAAACACGACTGAACTGTTGTTATTCTTGGACAAAGTGAAACATGTATGATATGAAATTAAGATATAAAAAAAATCTCACCCTAGCAACATGACTGTTAGTTGTAATTTGCAGGTTTGGTCTATTTAAAACTGGACGTAGAAAACAACTGGCAGAGGAGCATCGCTCGCCATTTTTTATATTTGCTTGTCGCACACAGTAACCTAAAAAGTACATGAAAAATATTATAAGATATATCTTTAATGTTTATCTTATAATCCAGGTCAACAATTATTACTCAAGGACAAAAACACCAAAATAGCAACTAATGTAATTCACATTGAATTATGATATGCTGACCTATAATGTAGATCAATGTAGTCTTTCATAAAATATTGGCTTTAAGTAGTTTGTTTAATCACAAGAGAGTCTAGTTGGAAGAATTTAGACAACAAAAAGTTTGTATTGCAGACAGAAAATTATGAATACGTTTCTCATTTGACGATACTGGTCTGTGTTACGATGATTGTACGACTTGCACAATATCACTGTATTTAAACCTGAACGGCATATATGTTTGAGTCAGCCCAAATCGAGACACCTCATCTATTTCTCTTGTTATTTCGTTTGTCTTGAAGATTTATAATTGCACAGAAAGTAAATATAAGTAAAAGCCTCCACAACAAGTATTACGGGGCGAAGTGAATATATGTCCAAATGCAGAGACCAAAGAGCTTGAAAATCAAAACGAATTTTGCATGTTTGGTTTTACTTTATATTAAGATAATAAGCTATACCCAACAAAAGCGAATGCTTATAGACGATTTTGAACCAACAAGTTTTATAAAGTATACTAAGAAACTATGATTTTAAATGCCTGTAAAACGATTTGTTCCAAAATTGAGGGTATGGATGTATTGTCCAATTACTCTATTACAAAAGCGTTGAATTATTACTCTCTAAAAAAGGGCGTCTCATATAATTGTTATCCCGTATCTGAGCTTGAGTGCCAAGATATTTAAAGAGTTTATGCAAGGTATTACAAATTTCAGGCAGCCATTTGTTGGGAAGGCCAAGCTTTCAATACAATTGTCGTTAGATACTGTTTCAATTCTTTAAACAAAGCAACATGCGATAATTAAGATCAAAGATCTGGAGTAAAAAAAATAGAAAAATCTATAGTATTAAGATGCTTGCTTTCACCTTCATGCAGTATTATTGAAGTACTTTTATTTGTGGACACCAATTTACGTGGATACTTGAATTCGTTGTTTCGAATTCTATGCATTAAAAATTTCTTTGGTAACGTATTCTTGTGCTTTTAGCGAACCATGATATCCACGAAACTTGGGACCTAACGAACAATAGTTCTTTATTGGTATATGTTTTGTTAAATTTTGTAAAGGAATAAATTTTTTACCATATTGTGCAGCACCGCTACAGTCGATCACGGGTACACCCTTTTCTTTGGCTGCTGTACGGTGAAAGAACTCCAAAGGTGACGTGTGTGTCTCCGTTATTACTAACGGACCTCCTCTTCCATGATACGCTGTTAAACAATAATTGAATAACACTTTTTGTCAGATGTATGTGTCCATACTATCAACCTGTATAGCATTTTAGTAAAGAGTAAATCAAATATTTATCACGACACTTTTAAAAATCCTTAAAACTTTCAAACTGTGTAATTCAACATAACCTTCGAAATATTTTTAATGAAGTGCACCTAGGACCTTAAAACGTATAATTTTCATGTTTTCAACATAAAAATTTATGGTGATGAAGAAACGATTTCAGTTAAATAAAACTTACATGAATTCATAAGTTCTGGGATCTGAATATCTTCAGACTTTTTAAAATACGGAAGTACGTCATCATACCCCCATCCTGTACACCCTTCTGAATTCCATCTGTCATAATCGTGACGACTGCCTCTATTGTACATCATTCCATTTATACTCCCTGTTCCTCCTAGCACCTTTCCTCTAGGTAGTAAAACTCTCTAGCAAAAATATGTGACTGATTAAAAAATTGACTCAGAATTATATGAAACCATAAATAGGAATACTTATTTGATGTACCATTTGCAGTACTGTAAATAAATAGATAATTAGATATTTCGTTTCAACTTAGGGAAATAAATTTTCGAAATAATCGAAATAATGATCTCCAGTTACAAGTGATTCCGTAATTTGGTGATGAAATGATCTTCCATGATACACTTGTACAGGATAACGAAATGTAACTTAGGTATTTTTAATTTGTAGTTTGGTTCTTTTGACTAAAACAATAAATTGACCATATCCGACCTATGGTATTAGAATTTACCAGACTACTTTTCAATACGTCAGAGTATAGAACACGTCACGTCATAGAGCCTAAAACGTCATGAAATTGGTCACATGGGGCGGACACGTTTGTGACGTAGAGCGGACAAACAACAACTGGTGAATCTGAATACCAGAACTCGGATATGGTCTATTGATTATTATGCTTATAACTAATACATGTATTATCGACCTTGTGTGACAAATTAGTTACAACTGACAAAAATGTAATGATATCATTTTCCACACACACACACATACACACACACACATATATATATATATATATATATATATATATATATATACATAAATTTTTAAGCGTAATTAATTAACTTAATGAGGAAGGTATTCATTAAAATAATGCTTCAATGTACAAACGAGATCCAAGACTCACAATCAAATAACATGTAATGTTACACTGAACAATGACATGGTCATGTTGAAATGAACCGCGTACAGAGTTGTGACAGAGTAAGCATCTTCTGCCTTTTATTATATAAATTGTTCAAATGATTTTATATACAATACAATAATGAGATATTTCATACTTACATGACCTTCAGCTGCAAAATACGAGTGTTTTTGTGGGACGGAACGAAATCCCCAATCTTGTTTTGATCCTATATTTTCCACCCATGTAAACGGTATGCGTGTAAACTCGCTATCAAGATCAGATCCACCAGCCTCCAGTAGTAACACACTAACAGGGTCTTCAGACAGTCTGGTTGCTATTATAGAACCAGCAGAACCTGCACCAACTACAAAAAACAAGAAAATGCTATTTGCACACTAAGAACGTCTACAAGTAGGCAGTTCTTCGAGGTACTGTAAAAGGGGAAATTTTTGCGAGGATTTATTTTTACTTATTTCGCGATGGACACATATTCGCGAAAATTTTCCCTCGCATAAATTTGTTTTTATTACACCCGCAGCGAAACATAAGTGAGAACCTAGGAATCAAGATCGTAAAATTTATACCACGCGAAAATAACCCCTGTGGTAACTAAAAAATCATTTACTTCAAATAGTCCGTTTCTTCATCGCATACCATGTTTTGTAAATATTAACACCAGATAATGAGCAAAATCAAAATGGTTGAAAACACTATGACAATGACTATGACAATGACTACCGTAAGAGGATACAAATATACAAACTAAACTTAATACTTACCTACTATATAATCATAACTTTTCTTAAAAGGCTTATCAAATATTCCATCCGCGTCTTTTTCTTCTTGTAAATGTGACGACAGAAAATTCAGTAATGTGGTATTGGTAAAAAGTCCAAGTAAAGCTGATCCTAAAAACATGGCTGATAAAAGAGCATCACAAGGTCAAATGAAAATATAGTTTGTATTCTTTTTATCTTAACGATAAAAGTGGGTTGTATTGTTTGTCAAAAATATCTCATGGAAAACACTCATTATATGGGTAACCGAGAGACTTGAAATGTGACAGTTTATCTTTACCATTTTACCTTGATATATAAAATAGATTAATGTATGGTGTGTGTCATATGTCATTCAAAAAAAACAATGACTGTCCAATCAGCTCTTGATTTGACCTGTCACTGATAACAACTGATAATTGTCTCTGTTATTTACAGAGATGGTACACATCTCAACGAATTGGGTTCTTTTTCATTAATATTTGCTTCTAATGTATTTTATAGATTCAATTTCCTTTTCCGCCGTGCGCGGTCCCGGCTTATGAATAGGCCCGCAGCATCCTCTGAGCTTGGAGTATGAGTCTTCCTAACAGAGGATCCCGAGGGAACCCCGGGATATAGAAATAGGACCTAGTATCTCCGGCATGCGGGGTGTGACCCCTCCTAAACGGAGGCTGACCCCGAGGGTCCCGGGATATAGAAATAGGACCCATTCCGTGGTTGTGCGGGATTGATAAATACACAACCCATCTTTCGGATGGGATGTAAACTCAGGTCCACGTGTTGGAAGAAACGCCACGCTTCCTGCACGTTAAAGAACCCTTGTAGCAAGCTCTTTTGGGGTGGTCCGTAGGTGACCGGCTACAAGGCTAAATTCCCCGCCCTTGACGATTTCACCCTACGTTTCCAGTGGCAGTCAGAATTTCCTGTCCCATGGCCCTTTCCATACCCCAATGTGATTATTTATTAACAAACTTGTTCTCGTCTTGATATAGCTGAAATATTGCTGAGTAGACGTTAAACAATATTCAATCAATCAATCAATCAATTTCCTTTTATGGTAAATTGAGAAAAGATTAAGCATTTCAGAGAAGCATGATGTATTACTTCGAAATAAAATAATATCGTATTTTTCTTTTTTGACTGCCCAGTTAAAAATAACAGCCTGTCGATAGTTCCCACCATTTCGTAGCACATTATAAAGAAAAGATAACAGTAAACATTTACAGTCACAAGCCACGATTTACCTCACAAATTGGTTAGGAATCGAAATTGTGAAATTTATACCACACATATACAAAAAATTACAGTATATTTTCAATGAATAATTTAGTTTTCTTGTTTTCTATTTCATTATAATTGCCTGCTGAAAACAATTTCAAGGTAATAACACCATAACATAGACGAAGCGCTTGATACTTTAAAGCAGGTAAATGAAAAGAAATATTTTAATTTTTATTCTAATAAAATGTATTCAAGTAAATGTGTGTGGGACAAAATCCCTATAAATACGTGGTAAGATTAAGCAATCGGAAAAACGCATAATAATTGTTTATCTTGAATTCGTCATGAGGCCATCCAAAATGTGGGAAACACCTCTTCCTCATAGTATGGTAGAGACGGCCTTGAGCAGAAATCACTTGCTAGAAGCTGAACAGCGCTATGGGCATGGATGCGGGATCATCAACAAAGACTGTTTTTTCTCAAAATTCTAACCCCTTCAAATACTTAGAGTTCCATCCGTGTATTGCACTCCGGTTAATGTCCTTGGTACTGGATTTGAACTCATTTTTCGACAATTTGGGTTATGAGTGCTTCTTTCTCACTGCTTTTCGATTATGGCTTTCCATAGTATTTGATTCTAATGCTGTGCGGATTAGAGGTTACTCCTTGAAACACGAATACAGCATATCAAAATTTACAGTTTTATTATTCAACTTGAGTATTTTTGTCTTTTGAAACCACTGGGTCGGTGTAACTGCAGGACCAGAGATCCCCGAAGGTATTTACAAGTCCAGCAGCATGAAAATTTTACGATGTGTTTTATATTATTCATTGTTTTTATTCTAACCACTTAAAATACTGAAGCTTCATTATGTGTACTGCACTCGATTGATATTCTAGGTTCTGTATATGGCCTCCTATTTAGATATTTTTGGTAATGAATACTTTTTTCTCACTACTTTTGGACTATGGCTTTCAAAAGTATTTGATTTTAATGCTGTTGATGAGAGTCTATTGCTTTGTTGGGAAATTTTACTTTATAATGTCCTTTAGACGGAGTTTAAATGATGCCGTATACATGTACAAATTTCATGAATTTGAGCTTAAATCTGATATTAAAAACGTCTATAGTCTGAAGTTTAAATTCAGTGTTGTCAAAAATCTCATAAGGTGGTCTTTAGTACTTGTTTTTCCTGGGAATAAAATTAATATCTGCCAAACTTGTATATTTTCTGACATATCATCCTCGATTTTATGGAAATGTTGTTAAAAATGTCAAAAACTGATTAATAATCCAGAAAAACTGGGACGTAACTTACATTCTTTACGTAATAGTGGATATCGACGAGATATTCTGAACAAATCCGTTAAATTGGCTTTGGATTCCAGTGACCTGAAGACTTTACATATATACTGGCCTCTCACTGATACTGCCGATGTCTGCTGAAATACATGAAGACTCTTTACCAAACCCTTCGGGAAGTTTTGAGTTTGATTTTTCTTAAGAAGTGCGACAGTGTCTTACCAGCAGAATAGATTCCTTGAGCTAGCCGGCAGTTTAGCGGCGAGCACTCTTTGACCCTTCTTTCAAAATTACGTTTTGTCTTATGCTTTTTCTGTTCCAAGATAGTGGTCATTGAGTTAGTAGTCTACCTGTATTGGGTTTTATTCGCGTGTTTATGATACTATAGGGAAACGGGATAGAGAAAGGGGAGGTTTGGGTACCCATAAACCGGTTTAACCCTACCACTGGCTTTTGCTGGTGCCGGTACCAAGTCCGGCTATCCCGAGTTCCTATCATTATTTATGTTTGTCTCTTGTTTTCATTATTGTTTTTCTGGTGCAGTTTGCTTGTAAATTGTGGCATGTGATTGTAGTTCCTGGCCATTGTAGGTGTTTGCTGTTTTCCTGTTTTTGTAATATCAGCAGTCGAACGTGGCTGTAAATATAATTTTTTTCCTTTTTGTCCTTAGGCACTGAGTCGATGCCTCTTCTGGTGGACTGTTAGTCCCCGAAGGTATTCACCAACCCAGTAGTCAGTACTTCGGTGTTGACCTGAATATCGATTTTAAACCTCACAATACCTAAATTTTACAAAATTTTGTTTAAAACTAAGGAGTATCTCCCTCATGTAAAGCTCTGTCCTTAGCTGAACTTTCTATTTATATCCTTTTGGTTATTTGTTCTCTATCAGCTTTTACACGTTTTTGGTAACTGGATTTTCAAATATTTTTGGTTTTATCTGCACTGATGAGACATAAATTGTCGAAATGCACATATGCATATTGTTGGCATGAAGTTAGTAGTCTACATGTATGGTTTTTATTCGTATGTTTATTATACTATAGGGAAACGGGACAGAGAAAAGGGAGGTTTGGGTACCCATAAACCGGTTTAACCCTACCGCTGGCTTTTGCTAGTGCTGGTACCAAGTCCGGCTGTCCCGAGTTCCTATCGTTGGTTACGTTTGTCTTTTGTATTTTTATTGTGGGTTTTTTTCTTGTGCAGTTCCTATTTACATTCTGGCTATGTTTTTTGGCCATTGTAGGTGTTTCCTGTTATCTTTTTTATTCTATTTGCAGAAAATAAATTAGTAACTTCGGTATTTTCTTATTTAGGCAATTTTTACGGTGTTTGGGAAGATAGTACTTATCAAAGGACACCGAAAACCAATAACAGTTTTTTGTTGATGCTGTATAATCATTGCCCATCCAAATGGCATATAGTTTATTTAATTTTTGAGGCGCTGTGCAAAATTTTTGACAAAAACCTACAAAAAGTGTCATAATCTGTCAGAATTGCATTGAAGTGACAAGTTCTATGGCTGAGTCTTGTATCTACAAGTATGAAAATTTTGTTATGCTATTGTAAATAAGAGAATAACCTGTAAAAAGCTTTTTGGGAATATTTAATGCACTGGCAAAATTGGTATGCTGAAGGAAATATATTCCACTGAAAGTGGCAATACCTCTTTCATGAGCTTTGGTATAATTAAGGTTTGAAAAGGAAAACTTTATTTTGTGGTACAAACTAAATCTTTACAAATGACCAAAACAATTTTTTTTACAGGAAGGAATTATATATGTTGCGATAGATAAATTTCATGAATTTTTAATAGGAAGGGGAAGATTGAAATAGAAATATTATACACATACTGCCTGTAATTGAGAATGGTATACTAGATTACCACATGAAGGAAGTTTATCACCCGAGACGGTAGTGTAATTTAGTATACCATCCGAAAATAAAGGCAGTATGTTTTATATTATACTGAACACCTTGACTGTTCTCCTTAAAGTTATGACAATGACGTCACTGTACAATTAGCTGTACAATAAGAGCGGGTGGTATACTCGACAGAAGGGTGGTATACTCAATAAAAGGGTGGTATACCAAAATACCATCATCATGATTAACCAATCAAAATTCACGAAAATCTCTTGAAGTAATGTATAAATATAAAAAATATATGGAAAGCATCTTTCAATTCTAAGTCTAATAAGGCGAAATTTACAACTGTTAAAGTGAATTCACACAATCAAAATCGAAGGCCATGACCCGCAAATGTGCTGTTCTTTCACACTCGGACTAAAAAAAAATCTTAAATGAAATAGAAATAAACTTACATAATCCGGCACCATATATATTATATATTAACATTGGTCTATTGTAAAAAAAATATATTATTTTATACTTAAATATAAATAATAGAACACTTTTTTCAGGTTTATGTAATATTTTAAACATGTAATAAATAAAATTTACAAGAGTTGGGAAAAAAATAGAGAATTATAAGCTGTAAACAGAATATACGATTTTAAAATGTTGAATTAAATTCTGAAATGGGGTGTCAGGTTTTGTTTGGGTGAACTTTAAATGCCTAATTGCGATTTCCGTTTCTCGTTTTTCCTTGGCTAAAATTATAATTTGTGTTTTGACTTATACTCATATTCTTTATTACGATCCTTTCAATTTTGACAGGATAGTGAAGCCTTCGTGCAAAATACTGTGTATTCCGATCAGAAACCGTGACTATGGTTTATGAGCAAAATACCCATTCCGCATCTTTGTGACTATTGCGTGCCATAATTGTGGGTGTTACCAGTTATCTTTACTTTTTTAATTTCTAACATTTTGCCCCGTTTATTGAGATAGTTTTTCAAATCGAGCTAGTTAAATTTTCACAGTTTTAGGTGTACCAAGAACTTTTTGAAAACTAACTATACTGATTTGAGAAATTTTCGTTGTAAAAACACAATTTTGGAGATTATTTCTCTAATTTTTACTCAATTTACCTGAAAATATAGTGCTCATTCCAAAATTGTGCCACAACCGTGTTGCTTTGTGTATTATTGCGACCAATAAACGAGTGAGAACACTTTTGTGCATATTTGAACAAGAGGTGACAAAACCACAAGAGGATACACTAGCATGCCCAATCCAAAAAATAAAGTCAAATTATCAATTTTCGTGGTGTCACGCATCAATTAATTTCCTTCATGCACAGTCCTTCCTTTGTGTAAGTTTTCATCAGAATCTAAATCATGTGAATGGATTAAGCGGAATTTCGTTTGCGATGTAAGATTGGCAGACAAAATCATTGAAAAATTAATGTAAAATTATCTCGTCTATCATAATAATTGACAATACACATCTGTATATCATGTCCTCCATTAGTGTAAAGTTTAATTATACTTCTTGAAGTGATTTAAGGTAGTAGCCACCTTTTAATGAAAGTAATGAGAATTTTATAAAAGTGTTCAGAACTAGTAGGACTTTATGACAGCTTGATAATAAACAAGATAAATAATAGGTTAATGCGCTTAATTTTGAGATTAAAGCAATTAAAATTTGGCGGTCAAGTTTTTCATAGACTTTGTATAGAATTTTATAAGTCTTGAATATTGAGTGAAGAAGTAATGTCAATCTCTTGATTTTGTCCGAAATTCCTGTAAATTATATGCTTTTAGAATAAAACATGAAAAGTGAGTGCTCGTGGCACAAATATTTTACATATGGAAAAAGACAGTGGAAAACGCACATCTGAAAATTTGGCAGAAATCAACGGTGGCAACTACCTTAAGAGGAGTTGGAATTCAAAAAATTGAATTGTGGACAGACTAACAGACAGTAGAATAGGTTTCGTTCCCGGCATGTATAATAATACATTGATTTTGGAAATGTAAAATTTATAAAGAATTACAAAAATTAATCTCAATACATCGACAAACAATTACAGAAAAACAAATGCAAAAACGAAAAAGATCTACAAACACGGCAATAAAGAGGCAAACAAAAGGACAAACGGCAAAGATGAAACAACTATCAAAAATAGAAAGAACGCCACAAAACTAAAGCACTAGCGGTTTGAATCTGTCAAAAATACTGGAGGCATTATCAAGTGCCCCAGAAGGGTAAGCCTGGTCTGTACACTGCACATGAAAAATCCGGTGAAAAGGGTAAGCCTGGTCTGTACACTGCACATGAAAATTCCGGTGCTAAGTCATAATATGTATTATTTTTGTGATGAATGAACAAATAAAGGGAATGGAGTAAATGTGAATCGGTCAAAATCCCTATAAATACATCATAAGATTAAGTAAATGGAACAACGCTTTCATTGTTGTTGCTTGAAGTCACCAGGAGGCCTTCAATAATGAGCAAGCACTCTTACCTCATAGTAAGTTCAAGACGGCCCCTAGCACCGGTTTGAGTGACATTTACTTGCTTAATGTTGAACAACGCTACATCCATGTATCTTTCCTTTTGGTAATGGATGTGCGGTCGTCAACAAACATAACATATCTTGATATACTCAGATATATCTATTCTCATTTTTGAAATGGAACCATTGATACGATAGATACAATCTTAGTGACAATCGTCTTATCTTGTAGTGACAATCGCAACCTTGTGTATAAGTTTTTGAGATAGTAATACCGCTCTGTTGGCAAAATCCCTGTTTATACTGCAGACTCGACAATAGCAAAGGTTTGTGAAAAGTAGACGTCATATACCGGAGATGTAGGATGAGTAAAGCTAAAAAAACTTAGAAGTTTACTATTTGAAGGTAAAGATCATCAGGTTTGTCGAAAATTTTTGATTACAGTCGACCAGAGGTACAAACCGTGGTATGAATTCCGCTCAAACTGGTGTTATGTGTCGCCTTGAACTTACTTTGAGGTATAAGCAAAGATCATTGTCGAAGGCCTCATGGTGACTTCAAGATGAAGAACAATAATGAAAGCGTTTTTCCATTGCTTTGTTTTTTTCATATATTTGTAGAAACATGGTCTTATGTGCATTTACTCCATATCCCTTCATTGTTTGTGGTATTGCTGATGGTGTTTGAATAGCTAAATGCCAAAGTAACTGCAAACTTAACTTGCTAGCGGGTTGCTGAATACCCTAGGGGATTAATAGTTCACCAGCTTAGTCACTGATCAAATGGTAATAAATAACGAAATTAGTTAATGTAAATTATTTCTGCAGATGTATATCGTCAAGTTATAAATTTCTTTTCAGTGCATATCAATTCAAAACTGTCAGAAAAGCATAAACATGAACATGTTAAGCTGTGAGAGAACAAATAATCAAACAGATGTTGCTAGAAATCTATAATCAGCGTAGGACAGAGCTTTGCATGAAAACGATGCTATTTAGTTTATTGAAATAAATAGATACCTTCGGGTTTTGTTTTGTTTTTTTTTTTTTTCACACTTTTCTTGTGACTCAAACTCCTCCTACATTTTTGGATTTAGGGATTTGATTTTGTTGTAGAATTGTTGCATATAGTCTGTAGATGCGCAATAAGCTTTCGGATTTTCGTTATTGGTATTGGTGTAAACAAAAGGCTCCAAGATGTCAATTTTTACACATGTGGCGTGTGACACAAACCCCTCCTACATTTATGGATTTATGAATTTAATTTTGTTGTAGAATTGTTGCATTAAGTCTGTAGATGCGCAATAAGCTTTCGGATTTTTTAACTTTATCTTGGTGCAAACAAGAGGCCCCAAGATGTTGATTTTGAGGAAGGCCCAACGTTGTCGATTTTTACACATGTTGCATGTGACACAGACTCCTCCTACATTTGTGGATTTACGGATAAAATCTTTCTGCAGAATTGTTGCATATAGTCTGTAGATTTGCAATAAACGTTCGGAATTATGATTCCGGTTCCAACCTTGGTAAATTTCCTGAAAATGTCAAAGACTCATATTTTTTGAAATTTGAGCATATAATTATATATTTTAGCAATTGTTTGATAGAAAATGACATTTTGAATAATTAGAATTCTGAAATGCGATTCCAATTTTGGTAAATTTCCTTATAGTCTCAAAGACCAATTATTTTTTGGAATTCTACCTAGCAACCCTTCTAAAATTATTTGTTTAGTTTGGAACAAACATTTTACCTAAATGGATTTCAAAAATATTTGATTCCAGTTTTGGTAAATTTTCTGAAAGTCTCAAAGACCACTTATTTTTTGGAATTCTACCTTGCAACCATACTTGAATAGCTTCTTTAATTAAGCACAAACATTTTCATCAATTGGATTTCAAAAATATTTGATTCCAATTTTGGTAAATTTCCTGCAAGTCTCAAAGATCACTTATTTTTGGGAATTCAACCTAGCAACCATACTAAAATAATTTGTTTAGTTTAGCACAAAAATTTTTACAAAATGGATTTTAAAAATATTTGATTCCAATTTTGGTAAATTTCCTGAAAGTTTAAAAGACCACTTATTTTTTGAATTCTACCTAGCAATCATACTTAAATAACTTCTTATATTTAGGACAAAGACTTTCATCAATTGGATTTCAAAAATATTTGATTCCAGTTTTGGTATATTCCCGACAGTCTCAAAGACCACTTATTTTTTGGAATACTTCCCAGCAACCATACTGAAATAGTTTGTTTAGTTTAGGACAAACAGTTAAATCAAATTTGATTTCAATTTTTTTTTAATTCCAATCTGGATAGATTTACTGAAAGTCTCAAAAACCACTTATTTTTTGGAATTCTGCCAAACAACCATATATCCTTAAATTCTTTTTGTAAAAACAACGACGATGGTTTTGTTTTATTTTTTGTTTTTGTTTTGTTTTTATTTGTTTTATATTTGTTTGTTTGTTTTTGTTTGTTGTTGTTGTTGTTTTCTTTGTTTTTTTTTTTGTTTTTCGTTTTTTTGTTTTGTTTTTGTTTTATTTTTGTTTTTGTTTTTGTTTTGTTTTTTGTTTTGTTTTTTTTTTTATTTGCCTTTTTTTGTTTTTGTTTTCTTTGTTTCGTTTTATTTTGTCTCTCTCTTGTCACCTTTTGTAGTTGTGTGGTGATCATTGGGTTTACATTTAGGTACTTATCAACCGCGCAGTGAAATATGTATACCGATGTGTTAAAATGGGAGTAAAACCTTGTTGTTGGATGTATTTAGTTTCAGTGTAGTTTTTTTGCAAAATGAGACGTAAAAAAACAAGTTTATTAGACATGATTGGAATATATCAAAGTCTTCCTGATTTACAATTACTTTCAATATCAACATTATTTTGAAAGGTTGTTACACAACGGAAAAAAAATGAACACAAATGTATGAAAGACATCACATCATCCAAATGCAGCAAAAGGGTTGTATGCACCAGTATTATATTTAGCACGCCTGTCTTCTTTGATCATATCTGCAGCCTTTTCACCGATCATCATACATGCAGCGTTAGTGTTTGCGGATGGAACATTCCTCATAACAGAAGCATCAGCGACCCTTAAGTTCTTGATCCCTTTCACTCTGTAAATACATTTGTTGTGTATTCATAAAATACAAAAATACCAAAGTTGCAAAAATGAGCAGTAAATTTAGTTATGCTGTACACGTGTTTCAAGGAGTAACCTCTCATCAGCAGCATTAAAATCAAATAATATGGAAAGCCATAATCAAAAAATTGTAAACAAAGAAGTACTCATTACCAAAAATATCGAAATAGGAAGCCAAATCCAATACTACGGACATCCACCGAGTGCCATACACGGAATGAAGCCGTATTATTTCTAAAGGGTTAGAATTTTGATAAAAATCAGAATTTCAGTATAGATTGATAGTGCAAAACGGTACAGGTCAAACGATCCGGACAAAGAACTTTACTTCTTTGCGTCTGGATTCCTTTGTATATAGTAAATCCAAATAAATCTTATACAAAATGTATCAACATAGATCTTGACGACGGAAGATTGAACGTACTGGAACCCAGTGTACAAGTTCCAATACAACCACGCCACTGCTAATTTATATAAGTTCATTACAATATTGGTATACTGGTAGAGGAATTTCAAAAAAAAAAAATGATGATTTGTAATAGAAGCGTCAACATTTTAGGGCAGATTTTCTACCAAAAGTCGTCCTTACCCGTGCAGTACATATATTAGTAATCTAATGGTTTTGTGATCTTAAAAATCCTTTGGTGTTTTCCCTATTTCTTCTACGGGAGCGTTATGCATTTACTTACCGCTAGCTTGTACTTCTACTTTAACCTTCCATGGACTTGCTTAAACATATACAATTTTGAACCGGAACGTTAAAGTATAAATTTGGGATAGGGTAGGGATTGGTTTTGAGCCAAATTGATCTTTGGACGACAAATTTCTTTTGTTGTGCAATAATGTGTTGAATGTATTGAATTTGAATTTACGGTTTTCTTTTTTGATTTTTTTATTGTCCGTCTCTCTGTACCAAACACCTGGTATTCACTACTCATTGGAATTCCACGAAACTTATGCAGGAGCTTAAGTACATTTTGTAGATGTGCGCTTTGTATTTTGTTTTCCTTTTTTCAATATTTGTTGGACTTTGTTATTGTAGCTCGATACAACCCATATGGTGACAACCTGGTATCCACGACTCCTCCTTAACCACTGATCAGAATTTGATGCAACTTATGCAGGACCTGATTTGCATATAGTAGATGTGCAGTCTGTATTTTGTTCTGCAATAATTACTTTTTTCCAGATTTTTGACATGTTTTAGATTTTGTCATGTTTACTCAATGCCAAATAGAAAAAAAGAAGGGAAACGGGGAATGTGTCAAAGAGACAACGACCCAAAGGGGAGTAATAACAACTCAAAGCCACCATAAGATCTTCAATGAACGGTGAGAAAACCCCATACCCAACGGTAGGTCAATGCCAAATGCATGTATTCATTGCTCCTACTAAACGACTGATTTGAATGGGCGAGTCTATTATTGGAGACAATATTTGATTATTATTTTTATCGGTAATTATCTAAATAATGGCAGTAGGATACCGAAGGAACAAGGGAAACGAAGACCAAAAAAATAGAAATCCAAAGACATGGCAAAAACGGCAACAGAGAAAAACAAAGAAAAAACAAGGACGTGAGACAGTTGCAATGCACGGAAATAAAAAGACGACATTAAAAACTCATAGTGTAAAATCCCATGAAAACCGGGAGTGACATCAGGTGCTCTGGATGCACTAAATCATTTGATAATATAAATGTAGAAAAATGAAAATCGATTTTCAAGAAATCGAGAAATTGACTATTGATTAGTAAAAGAATTTGTACGATCCTAACGGAAAAAAGATTCACTTTCTTGTGAAGTACCAATATTTGATAGATTAAAAATCGTTTATATAATAGTATATATGTTCTAATATCAGAACATGGTGATGTATATTTTATTGTTCAAATGCCGTAAGTTGTATGATAGCTTTCACAAATGCATTTATGTTTTACTCACAATCATACACTCCTCAAGATTGTAAAGAAAGTGTAGTAATATAGTGACTTATTGATGTTTTACTGATGTTTTAGTCGACATATTTATAGATTATAAAGGCTAAATTTGTCTGATGCAAAAATTGACTTTAAAACGCGAATTGGGCGGTTTTTGGGGTTTTTTTGGGGGGCTAATTGGTAGATATAAAATATCTTTAAAGCTATTAAGTAGCTTGGACGCCTTTAAAGGTGCCTTTCTTATTTAATTCTCAACAAATACTAGTGAATGTTCTTTCTTTACCAAGAAAAAGGGTCTTTCTGTACCTTAAGAAAGGGTCGACTACGGCAGTAGTATCGTTTACGGCTCCCATCTTACATGTGCTTGTTTGGTGATTTGCTGTCCATGCATAATATCGAATTATACATTCCCAGTAGTCATCAGTATCAAAGATGAAATCCCCACAGTATCCTTTACATTCATCGTCGCTTATAAATGTTGCTCCAATGCTATTCCATGCTGAATTGTTGGCAAAGTTTTGCATAAAACGAATCCCTGAAACATGCATGCACCTCTTATAGAATTAAAAAAAGCAAAGAAACTGTGAGAATGACAAAACAATTCTGTAAACAATGATTATACGTGCTTTCGCTACTTATACGAGTAGACAGTAACCCTGTCACTTAACATCCACAAACCACAAATAGATTCGGAAATGTCGTCATATACAACTTTGCGATTGTTAGTTCACCTCGAATCAGTTGTTTGAGCAAAATTTAATTTATATTCGGAGCTGGAAGAACACTCTGCCATAGCTAGATTTGAATCGCATTAAGTGAAGTTAAATATATTTAAAAACTGTACGAAAAAGCAATCAAAGATGAAACAAGAGGCTTTCAAGAGCCTGTATCGCTCCCCTGGGCCACGGCTGAGTTAGACAGTCAAAATAGCCTAAACAATAAAAGGCATCATTTTAAAGTATGTTATAGACCCTAATATTATTTGTTTCAAAATTTAACTATATATATTGACGACAACCTTTTGGATATGGTGAAGACTTACTGATCAGTTTTATGAACAAGTTTGACTGGCCTGTTAGTGTCAGAGGAGAGGATCATTGAATATGTTTTCCTATAAGATTCAATATTAAACTGAATTCCCCACTGTTGGCCATTTAGGATGGGGTGCACACTTGACGGACATTTTTTTAAAGTGTATCCACCAAGGAATGTTGTAACCAACTTTGGATACAATTTGCTATTTCAGAAGAGAAAATCCTTGAATGCTTTCCCTTAGGGTCCAATGTTAAACTATATTCTCACTGGTGGTAGTTTTGTATGTGATGCGGACTGACTGGACACATTTTTTAAAGGGCCAACTAAAGACTTTTGTGAGCAAGTTTTGTTGCAATTGACCTAGTAGCTTCACAGAAATAGATTGAATGTGATTTCCCCTTGGGTAAAATGTTAACGTAGTTCCGCATTGGTGGCCATCTTAGATGCAGTGTGGACTTGCCAGACAGGTTTTAAAGGGGGAAAACCCAAGGACTATTGTAACCAAGTTTGGATCTATTTTGGCTTAGTTGTTCCTGATGAGAAGATCTTTGAATAATTTCCAAGTGGGCCAAATGGTATACTATTTTCCCCGCTGGCGGCAATCTTCCAAGATTTCGGACAACTTGACTATGCTCAATAAAATGTAGTCCTGACATGCTGAACATTTGTGCAATTTCAATTTGACCTTTATATCATCTTTATAATACGAGACAGAAGGTATACAAAGGGGCAATTACTCCATATAGGTATTTGGAGTTTCTGCAAACTTCGCATGTAGGTAGATCTTGGTATTAAATTATCTCAAACTCGTTTTGAAATATAAGGCAAAATGTATAAAATTAATACATTTTCTTCGATATTGCCATGTGGGTAGATCTTGATATGCTGAACATTTTTTTGAAATTTAAACTTAACCTCTTTCTCTTAAAGTTTTTAAATAAATAATTAAAACTTCAAAATCATTAAATGAAAAAAGGCAACAACTCTTAAAATGGTCATTAGATTTTATTCAGAATTGCAGGGTGGGTAGATCTTGTCATGCAACGGTGTTTTGAGTTGTTTGCAAAAATCTGTAATTTCCCATCCAGTTCTATTTTTAGCTACTTCGGTTTGTAGTGGCGTTTGACTGGCGGACTAAAAAGACTGAAATCATGAGAAGCTATACCCTGGTAATACCTCAGGCAAAATTTGATTTCATTTTGGCTCATTTGTTTATGAAGAAAAGATTTCTGGAAAAAAGTTTACGCCACACAGACTACGAACGCCAAGTGATTTCAAAAGCTCATCCTGGATATAGTCAGATGGGCATAAATGTTATAATGTAAATGTAAATATGACCATGAATCGAATTTCCAGGTAGTCTGAGAAACCGGAAACCGGAAATTCGTAGATGAAAGAGTTCACGTTCAACGGAAGCAAATAGAAGAACCGGAGTACAAGAATACACCTGTAGGTGTTCATCTTGAAACTTTAAAAGCTAGATGTTTCTTAGAGTAAGTCTATCCAAAGGAAATAAATTGACACCTTATATAAAGTCCAAAATAGTGATTAATAAAAACAAACAATGACCTCCTAGGCGATGTCATTTCAGTTACCCTGAAAGTTTGCATCAAAGGGTGAATTTAATAGAACTGATACTTTGTATACTTATCTGGCCATTTTCGTATATACTCCAGTGTACTAAATATCTACTCAGGAATGCTACATGAATAGCTGTAAAAATTGGCGTGGTAAAAAGTTAGACAGTGTAGGTTTTTTTCTACAGACTTACTCGCTAAAATTGTTGAAGTTTTTTTCTAGGAAACAAGTAGTATGTGAAAATGCATAGTGATCTTTCAGTATTTTTTTTTCTTTTTTTTGTATTTAGCAAGGTCTAACAATAAGCAAAGATTTGGGAATATTTTTTTGATGTTGATGTTGTTATAACCCCTTGGTGTTCGACTTTTACCTGAGAGTTTTTTAATTCATTTTTCACACAGATTTGTTTTGCGCTAATTTATATGGGCTGGATGACACCTACTTTAGAGCTACATTCTGTTTTAGATCGGATTGCATTATATAAAATGATGTACGCTATTCAAATTTATTTCCAATATACCGACCTTTCACATATGTATCCACGTCATCTTTCTGGGACAGATAATTCGGGTCAATTAAAGGTGGTGCTAATGGATTCTTGCTTTTCAGGCGCACTGTTCCTCTGCTGTTGAGATGCAAATTTGAAAGAAGTACTCCGAACCCAAACCCATCAGTGCGATTTTTGCCATCAAATGAGCCCTAGGGGGTTAAATATAAATTAAAAAAACTCCAGTAAATTTAAATTGCCTTTTCAACAACTTATGTCTCTCCACTTATTAAAACGGAAGAACAGATATCAAAACATGACCATAACCAGAAAAGATACGGATGTAGCATTGTAAGCCTCACGGTGACTTAAAGATGAAGAGCCCCTTTGCTCAAATACCATGTATTTGTAGAGACCTTTTCTCATGTGTATTTACTCCATATCCTTTTATGTTTATTTAAAAACTAGAAAAGCGAAAATTTCTTCATGATGGGAAATGTATCACATCAAATGTATCATCATACCTTGACCTATACCTCTACACTGACCACTCTGTACGTCTGAAAACAAAACTTGGCGACAAGCGTGATGATTTCGGCTTTCCAGTAGTGAACTTCCCGTTTTTGAGCAGTAATATTCCAAAATCCAGCCCGATTATCAAGAAACTAAAATTTTATAAGAAGACAAGTGCAAGCACGTCAGTTTCATGTTGCCAGAATATTACGTTAAACTGGTCAATCAACTCATAGTATAGACCTAATATTGATTACGAGCGTTCCACCTCATATCCTAGTAGTAGTTTTCCGGTTAGAAATAACCCACCTGTGAGTGAAAGTCCTTGTATTGGGAGGATGCTTTAGCGTATTCCATCAGCTGGGATGCCGTATACAAGGGCAAGTTCCTACTCATGAATGGCAAAATAACTATATGGAATTTGAAATCGATAGGCGTGTCATCAATTCTAATTTCTAGTCGTCAATCTCCGTCAATTTTAAGATTGATCTAAATGTATAAGCCGACTTTTAAATTTCTCCAGCACCTCCAATTGTTTTGATTTGATCTGCACTGAAGAGCTGAAATATAAGTTGTCGATTGGATTTATGTAGAAGCTAATTGTACAGTGACGGCGGCATTTATCAATAGATGCATAAGATGTCAGCATTCATTGAAAGACTGATTACTGAGTGAAAAAATCCCCAATATATCTAAAGCTGAAATTAAAGAAAGTAGAAAAAATGTCTTCTTATCGTTTGGAAGGATTTGTATGAATTCCAGTTCATTCCTCTGCGGCTGTTTATATGTTGTGACTGTGTTCTGTTAGTCTTTTTGTAGGGAATTGGATGACAGCGATTGTAAGAACACCTTGCTAGTATGTTTGTTAACGATCTCGCATACATGGGAAAAAATATTATTGATGAAGCGATTCGGCATCTAGCAATGAATTCTGCCAAAACCGGTGGCATGGACCTTCTTGAGCTTACTATATTGGCAAATATTATTGTTGAAGGATTCATATGGCGAATAAAAAAGGCGTTGTTCCGTTGCTTGGTTTTATCATGTATTTGTAGACTTTGTCCCATGTGCATTTACGCCATATCCTTTCATTTTTTTTTATTTTAGACTTGAGTTTGTCTCTCCTGCAGTGTGGAGTCTATAAAATAATTCCCCGTGTAAGAGATGAATGCTCTCTATTTATTTTAGTTATGGTGTACTTGTACTTCAGAGAATTTTTCTCATATGGATACTTTCTCATATCATATTTTCTAATTTCGGTGTTTTATTTTTTGTGTCGCCTGCACCTAATGCATGGAAATCACTATCTGTCGTCTTGCGTCCGTGTCTGTCTGTTCGTCTGTCCGTCTGTCTCTCCGTCTGTATGGCTAAAAAATTTTAGGCATTATCCGCACCTTCTCCTTAACCGCTTGGCACTTTTCAAGCAAACTTTCAGCAATGCTTCGGTATGTATTGAAGATGTGCACCATGCATTTTGTTTCTCTTTAATTTTTCTTCCAGATTTTACGGTGGCTTTAGATATTGTCATTTTAGCTTATTGGAGTCTTGAGGGAACGTATCCATTTTCCGCAAATCCTTTAATTCTTTAATTTTCTTTTTTTTCTCGAGATTCTTCGCTGTTTTTTTACTTTGTCATTTTAGCTTATTGGAGTCTTAAAGGTATGTCTCCATTATCCACAACTCCTCCTAACTAGAAAAACTGTGAGCAAAGCTCACTGATATATACCCCCCGCTCCCCCATTTGATAATCAATCAAATTAAATTCTGAAATAGAAGATGTATTTTTACATTTTGTCACAAAGACTGTGTTAAAGTTTCATGAAAATCTATTCAGTGGTTCAAGAGGAGTAGCGGATAAGAGATGGGTACCTACTTGTAATGTACTGGCAAAGTCCATGTTTTGCTATGGGAAACCAAAAAAATCAATTAATTCAAATTCTGAAATAAGAGGTGCACATCTACATTATGTCATAAAGACAGTGTTATAGTTTCATGAAAATCTATTGAGATGTTCAGGAGTAGTAGCGGATAAGAGATGGGTATTCCTTATAATGTAATGGAAAAGTCCATGTTTTGCAATGGGAAACCCCAAAATCAATAAAATCAAATTCTGACATAGGAGGTGCACATCTACATCACGTCACAAAGACTGTGTTAAACTTTCATGAAAATCTATTCAGTGATTCAGGAGGAGTAGCGGATAAGAGATGGGTACCCCTTGTATTGTAATGGCAAAGTCCATGTTTTGCAATTGGAAGCCCCAAAATTCAATCAAATCAAATTCTGAAATAGGAGGTGCACATCTACATTATGTCAAAAAAAAAGGTATTAAAGTTTCATGAAAATGTATTCAGTGGTTCAGGGGGAGTAGCGGATAAGAGATGGGTACCCTCTTGAAATGTAATGGCAAAGTCCATGTTTTGCTATGGGAAACCAAAAAATCAATCAAATCAAATTCTGAAATAAAAGGTGCACATCTACATAATGTCACAAAGACTGTGTCAAAGTTTCATGAAAACCTATTCAGCGGTTCAGATGGAGTAGCGGATAAGGGATGGGTACCCCTTGTAATGTAATGGCAATATCTATGTTTTGCAATGGGAAATCCCAAAATTCAATCCAAACAAATTCTGAAATAGGAGGTATACATCTACATTATGTCACAAAGACTGTGTTTAAGTTCCATGAAGATCTATTCAGCGGTTCAGGAGGAGTAGCGGATAAAGGATGGTTACCCGCAGGTGTAACGGACGAACGGAAAGAAGGACGGACGGGCAACCCTATCACTATATACTCCCGGCTTTTCAAGCGGGGGTATAAAAAGCTTTGTATTTTTCAACCAAACATGCAGGAATGCTTGAGTATACATATTGAAAATATACACCATGCATTTTGTTGTTCTTTACTTGTTTTTTTTTTCAGATTTTTCCCTATATTTTACTTCGTCATTTTAGCTTATTGGAGTCTATGATATATCTCCATTATCCATAACTCCTCATAAATAACTGTATATTGTTCAACCAAACTTGCATGAATATTTCAGTGTATATTGCAGATGTGCAACATGCATTTTGTTTTTCTTTCTTTTCATTTGATTCCAGAATTCCATATTATCATTGAACTTGCACTTTAGGTCATTGAGTCTTAAGGTATGGCTCCATTATCCTCAACTCCTTATAAACGGCTTGGTATTTTTCTATTAAACTTAGAGGAATGCATGCTTCAGTATATAATGTAGATGTGCAACATTGACTTTGTAATTCTATTTCAAAAACAGGAATTCTTAAATATATATAGTGCATGCGACACATGTGTTCCGTGGAACACCCATGCATTTTTATAAATGTACTGTGAACACCTACATTTCATGATTTCATTAAGCCAAGTTTTTTTTTGCAGTTGACTTGATGAGTGGCTTATGGTAATTCATATGTCGTGATTGTCTTGTGTTAGTCTCTGTCGGGCATCGGGTGACAGGTATTGTCAAAACATTTTTCAAGTTGTCTTGAACTTACTATCAGGTGTGAGCAAAGCTCATTGTTAAAGCCCTGAAGAACGACAATAAAGACGCTATTCCATTCTTGTTTTTCCATATATTTTTAAATACTTTGTCTCTTGTGCATTTACTTAATATCCTTTTATTGTTCGTTACAATGTTAAAACAAATCGGCAAATATGCTGCAGTTGATTTTCTATACTGTGATCCCTCTTGTCGATAAGCGACAGGTCGGCGTGGTACACTTGTATTGTGACAATGATCCTTTCTTCTAATGCTACACTTGCATCCAAATATACTTTGTAGATTAAACCTAACGTTATACACGTGTTCATCTTGGTAACATTTATAATGATAAAATATCAAAATTACAGAAATGGCAAATCTAAACAGCACAGAGCTCAATATGAGTATATTTGACACTGAATGTGCTTTCTATTTCCTGTATCTTTTCTTAGCTTGCCGACCCGAGTTGCTTTAACTGGTTTTAAATACTATTGAATAAAATACGACTCACTTGCATAGCCCTTACCCGTCTATTCATTTGATCTACGGCACATATAATTGGCTCTTTGTCATATGAAAGCCCACTAAAACTGATTTGCACATCTGGTGGAAGGTGATCTCTACCTTTATCTTTGAAATGTGCAAACATGTACCCGTCATTTCTGGACTCTTTTAAGATACCTGTATTGAATGAGAGGCTAAAAGACTGAGGCTGTATCACTCACTTAGCAAAATGTTTCTAAGCTATGCTTAAATGATGTTTTTCCGACGTGGGCTAAAAGTGGTTTAAATGGCTCTATTGGTTTCAGATTATATGCTCTAAATATGATGTATTTATAGAATCCAGTGTTAAACAATGGTGGCTGTCTTTCTTTTTTTTTTTTTTTTTTTT
>MJUU01037681.1:70393-88150 GCA_002080025.1 Modiolus philippinarum
TTTTTTTTTTTTTTTTTTTTTTTTTTTTGTCATATTTTCAGAGAAAATGATAATTTTCTCATAGGATGAAATGCTAAACTATGTTCAGTACTGCCAGTCATGTTTGTATTGCATCTGAACGAAATAACCTACCATATAACATTCCTGAAAAGTTTCGTTGAATATGCTCTAGTGGCTTCAGAACAGGGGTTCAAAATATATTTTCCTGTAGGTTCCAATGTTAAACTATGTTCCGCGCAGGCTGAAATATTTTTCACAAACTGTGTTAAGGACCTACATACATCATTCCAATAGAGTTTAGTTAAATTTGCAACAATAGTTACAGAACAAATCATGAAAATGATGATTTTCTGATAGGATGCAATTTTAAATTATGTTCCGCGCTGGCGACCGTGGTGTTTATTGAATCAAAACGAACAAGGTGAACCCAGTATACCCCACACTTTTTCGAGTGGGGGTATAAATTAGCTATGTGTGCAAAGAATCTTCGATACATCATTCATGTAATATTTGGTTTCAGGGGAGATGATCAAAATATGATTAGTTGATGGACGGGCGACAGACGACGGACGTCAAGGGATGACAAAAAATCGCAAAGTCTTTGGCCAGGCGAGATAAAAAACAAATACTAGACAAATAAATGCACATTTTCAAGCGCGGTTTGCCTTTTTTATTACGTTCAATCATTACTACCAAGAAGAGTTCTTTAAATGACTGATAGACGTTCACAATCAGAATATGCATAATGGAATAAAAAAGATAACAGGAAACACCTACAATGGCCGAAAAACATAGCCACAAGCCAGAAAGTAAATAGGAATTGCACAAGAAAAAACCCATAATAAAAATACAAAAGACAAACATAAACAACGATAGGTACTCGGGACAGCCGGACTTGGTACCGGCACTAGCAAAAGCCAGCGGTAGGGTTAAACCGGTTTATGGGTACCCAAACCTCCCCTTTCTCTGTCCCGTTTCCCTATAGTAGAATAAACATACGAATAAAACCCATACAGGTAGACTACTAACTCCATGACCGCAATCTAGAAAGGAAAAATGGGGGAACAAAACGTAATTTTGAAAGATGGGTCAAAGAGTGCTCGCCGCTAAACTGCCGGATAGCTCAAGGAGCCTAGTCTGCTGGTAAAACACTGTCGCACTACGGAAGGAAAATCAAATTCAAAACTCCCAATGGGTTTGGTAAAGAATCATCATGTATTTCAGTAGACATCGGCAGTATCAGTGAGAGGCCAGTATGTGTGTAAAATCCTCAGGTCATTGGATCCCAAAGCTAATTTAACGGACACGTGTAGAATATCCTGTCGATATCCCCTATTGCGTAAAGAATGTAAGTTACGTCCCAGTTTTTCTGAATTTTTAATCAGTTTCTGACATTTTTAACAACATTTCCGTAAAATCGAGGATGGGAAATGCCCTTAGAAATAAGCTGTTTGCGAGTGACATTATATTTAGATGTCAGATGTTCATATCTTCGATAAAACTTTTTAAATGTATTTAACAATTTATGAAATCTGTAACCCTGCTGCAAAAGTTTTGAAGCGATAGTAAGGTTACGTTCATTGAAGTCGTCAAGAGTAGAACAAACGCGTGCGAATCGTACCAGTTGAGAAATATAAACTCCGTAGGATGGGGCTAGAGGAACGTCGCCGTCAAGAAAAGGGAAATTAGTAATACTGAAATCAAAATCATCCCTTTTATCGTAAATTTTAGTCTTTATTTTACCAGAGTCAACGATAAGTCTTAGTTATAATGACTAAATACCGAAGTTACTGTGAATTTAAATCCTGCATACGCGCATTTCGACAACTTATAAATGACAAAATTATATTGAAATTCCTTTCTTCAGATCCCATTTAACAAATTATATCTACACAGTGCAGATTAATTCGAAAATTTCGGAAAAACCGGGGTATAATAATGCATGAAATTGAGAATATATAACCTAGGGGATCTAATTCAAAAGCTAGAACCATTTAAGTACATAGTTTCATTCAAGGTTAAAATAGTTATAACTATCTTGACTATCTTAAACAGAACGTTAAAATAACCACACACCTTACAGAACATGTTGTCAGCAGGTCATAGCAAGTTGTTGCAATCAAACATTTTTTTATATTTTTTTTTTTTTTGAAAAAATACTTGCACCATTTCTTTGGGCAAACTTTTATCATATTAAACTATTTAGAAGCTATGCTAGATAGCAGCGTAAGTGCTTGAAAATTTCTCTACCATGTCTTTACATAGAGACTGTTTAAAAGGGTATATACCTTCAGTAACAAAATTCAATGTTCAAGTCTATGCAACCATTTTTGGGGTCGAAGTATATTTCATTCGCGCTTGCTTGTCTCGGCTACTAATATAAGTTTTTGAAATGCGTAAAATTATATCACGTTGCATTTTGCATTTCTGAATGAAAATAATTTGCATTACAAAGTCCAATTTTTATATATGAATTTGATAAATTTAACATGCAGTTCTTCGTATCACAAACAACATTGAAACAATCTCATCCTTTTATCTTGCTTAACCGGTTTAACTTCAGGAAAACAAAAAGCATATTGAAATAAACGAGCAAGGGCACATAAAAGTGACGTCATGTGCAACTGCAATGCCCATATGTACCCATAGGTAATAATTCTACATATTTTAGTAAATTCTCTTGAATGTCTAAATGTGGATCATTGATACCTTATCTATCATCATTGCTACGGTCAAAAAGAGAAGTTTACAGAAATTCTTAGACATTTACGGAATGAAAAACAATATTAAATAAAAAAGACAGACAAACCTTTTCTATATAAAACATAATTCAATATTTCATCTTCCTTAAACTTCTTTTGGGCATTTAAACTTGTATTTATTGAGTAATAGTGAAGACTCTGCATATGATCCTGCATGCCATTCCCAACTGGAAGATCAGCTTTCAGAGGAATCTGATATTGACAAAAAGTGAAAATGAAAACTATGGATTCTATCATAAAAAAAGCAGAGGATGTTTTTTCAGAGGAATTTTCACATGTCAAACACAGCTATGAACGTACTAACAATATTTCTGAACAGTATTATCAGGAGTCGAAATCAAAGGGTTAATATACAAAGTAGGTGTAACACCAACGGAAATCTGTTAACTACAATGGTCCTGAATTGATACATGCATTTTGGAAATGATGGATGGAACCAGTTGAATAGCGCAGTAGTATCCGGTAGCAACTCATCAGCAATTGCTACTAAGGGGTCCAAGACAATGAAAAGAAATGTTTCTCCCATAAATTAGTATAAAAAGGGGATCTGGATCACACTTTGGACTGACACTTCAAATATTTCCAAAAAGAAATGACATCTTTAAAAGAAAAACTTGTTTCAATGATCCAATGTTTTGAAGTCCTGATTAATAAGGCGGTCAAGGAGATAACTATTGCTAATCAGAAATTCAGAACAACTGGTGCTAGCTCTCCCGTAACGTATCAACTGTGTAAAAAATACACTTGTATATTCAAAAAACATGTGATAAATGTGAGCTTCATAAACAATGGCAGTAGAATACCGAAGGAACAATGCACAATATTATATAAATAAAAGTCCAGAGACAAATAAAAACGAGCACACCAGAGGATTAAAGATTGAAAATACTACACACCCACAATACACAAGAACACAACAAATTTCCCATTTAAAACTAAAGCACTAGCAGTGCGAACTCTTAAAACAACAGTTGCTACCGTAGATGTCTTACTCTGTATATAGCATCCGTCACACTATCAGAGGAGCAATCCAGGGTAAAGTAAAAATCGGTAATGTGAAATCCCGAAAAATGTGAATCTAGCTGAAAATGTCTGTTTTCATTCGTGAAACAGATATTTCATATATATCTGTGATGTCGTTGTGACGGCTTTAGAATTTCGAAAGGAACAAAGACTGAACATTTCTTGACTTTGCAGTTTCTGTGATATGGCTTTTGCTCTTTTATCAAAGTCTCTGTATTGACTACATACTCTACAGAAATGAATCAATTATGAAATATACACTCCATACGATAGTGAAGTGATATATTTCTGCTAAGAAAGGGAAAGTTCACAATGGGAATTTAAAATCATCACGATTATCTTTAGCCTAGATTTCAGACGTCTTTGTTAATTTCAAGCTCACTGGAATATCTTGGATTTTTAATAGAGAGTGCATCGTCTATATAAATAAAGATGAAATTTAATGACTGGTCTAGTTGTTGTCTTTATTGTATGAGTCCTTGAGAAATCTTCAAACGAATAAAGGAAAAGGTCAAATAAAAGTGGCGCCTAACTTGTTCCAATACGAATCCCTATTGTTTGTTGAAAACGCGGCCTCCACATTCAACGAAATTGTCTTCGATCAAAAATTAAAGTATCTTTATATAAAGTCATTTTCAATGTTTTCACTGTTTGACTTTTTATGGTTCTTCAAAAATGTTTTATCTTTTCCTATTATCAAACAGAAATACCTACGTTCACCGTTTTTGGCACAGAAGTATCGATGTATCAGGTCGGAAATTACTGCTTTTAATTTATTATGTTGAAGGATTGTATAAAAAGTAGAAAAAAAATCAAACGTTTGAATGCAATGACAATATGCGAGACTGTTTGAGGAGAGCTGTTCTAGTTGATCTTTTGATTTTTTTAGAATCCATATCTGCTCGTAGTATAGGCCTTTTCGCAGAGGTCAATATTTTTTAAGGAGTTTGGATAGGGGTTTAGTGGTGTACATGGCAGATCCTGCAGTTAATCCCTGTTTTTAGGATTCTTGTAAAGCTTAAGTACCAAGAAGATGTTAGGGAGATAACTGTTTTCTTCAATAACTTTAATACCAAGGATGCTTATACAGAAGTATAATTTTTGATTATCTATTCCCTAGATATTGTTGTTAGGGCATAAGTAGGAGTGCCAGAGGAACTGTGAAGATCCATCTCCTTAGCATCGATATCAGTCCTTTGTGGAAATATTTGAAGTTTCGGTCCGAACTGTGATTCAAGATTCAATTTTACATAATACTATGATGAATATTACTTTTTACTATCTACGACCTATGAATAGCAATTGCTGTTGAGTTGCTACTGCAATGGAAGTGGGGCTTTGGTGCGCAATAAAACCGGTTTAACCCACCATTTCTTTTTAGATGTCTGTGCCAAGTCAAGACCATTGCGGTTGACCATTTTTTTCGTTGGTTTTGCATCTCCATTGTCTGTTTGGACTTTGGCTTTCGACAATTCTGTTCCGTAATGTTGTTCTTTTCCTCATTTACAAACAAACACAGGTTTGCGCCGCAGCAGGTTTGCGCCTGTCCTAAGTCAGGAAATTTATTAAGCCTTTATGTGTCTTGTCTTTTTTATAGTTAGTTTACTTTATGTCTATAGGAGTCTAGGATGATGTTTATTTCGCTGAACTTGATTACTCTTTATTCAGGGGCCGACTCCGTCCTACCGTTGGGTGTGGGGTTTTCTCACCGTTCATTGAAGATCTTATGGTGGCTTTGAGTTGTTATTACTCCCCTTTTGGTCGTTGTCTCTTTGACACATTCCCCGTTTCCCTTTTTTGTCTATTACAATGTTGTAAGAAGCTTTGTCTGCAGTTACTATGACGTAATTTTTATTCCAGGTGTTTCTTCAACAAGAGGATCTTCAAATATACTAGTCTTCATGTTTGTCTTCAAGCGCCGAATAAGATTAACAATTAATGACTTAATCGTCATGATCTAGTATGACAGTGTTTCTACATCTTCTTTCTCTTTCTTCGCCAACATTCTGGCATATTCCTCAACTGCATTCATCATAATCTTGAAGATATACTTCCAGTTTATATACTGAGAATTCAGCGAATTTAGCACCTATTGAAACATTTTGCGCAATTTTTGGTTTTTTACCGATTATTACATGTCCAGCAGGATTATAATCAAATGGGGAAGAAGAAAAAGTGAAATCAGGTGGGTTGGATTTAAAGTCATCAATCTGGATATTATTCAATAATTAAGGAAGGGATAAGGAGTAATAGCACATGAGACAAAAGTACATGGTATAAGAAAGCAATGGAACAACGCTTTTATTGTTATACTTCATCTTGAAACCACCATTAAGGCTTCAACAATTATCTTTTCTCATTCCTCAAAGAAAGCTCAAGACGGTCCCTACCATCGGTTTGAGCGGAATTCATTGCTAATTGTCGTGCAACGCCACATCCATGCTTATCATCATCCATGAATGCAGGGTTACTAACAAACAAAAAAAATTAACTGGCAAAATGTCATCCGGAGACTAACAGAAAACAATCACAACACTTAAACAACCGCAGTGCAATTATCGAATTAAGAGTAAGTAAACATGGCATAAAATCATGAGATATGGACACAATGCACAGATGGTCAGAATAACAATTTTTTTTTACAAAAAATAAAAATGCAAAACTTAAAAAAATATATGATCGTGCATCCATGTGAGAAATCATCTCAAACACAAGTACACTATAACTGAAATGTATATGTACACTGGGAATCTTTTTACGGATTCCACACTGCAGGAGGGACAAATTTTAGTATAAAATGAGCAATGAAGGGATATGGAGTAAATGAACACGATGACAAAGTCTCTACAAATACATGGTAAATCAAAGCAATGGAACAACGCTTTTACTGTTGTTCTTCATCTTGTTACTACTGGGTCGATGCCTCTGCTGCTAGTTCACCATCCCAGTAGTCAGTACTTCGTTGCTGACCCGAAAGCCGATTCTATTAGGAAACTTACAATATCTAAATTTTTGTAAATTTTGTTGAAAACTACGGAGTATCTCCCTCAAGCAAAGCTCTGTCCTTAGTTGATTTCGGCTTTACATTTAGATCATATTAGTTATTGGTTCTCTATCAGTTTTTAGATATCGTTGAGTTTGTGGTCTTCCAAACGTTTAGATTTTATCTGCACTGAAGAGACATAAGTTGTCGAAATGCGCATAACTTCGATATTTAGTTATTTGTTACCACTGGATCGATGCCACTGCTGGTGGACTGCTAGTCCCCGAGGGTATTCACCAGCACAGTAGTCAGTACTTCGGTGCTGACCCGAAATCCGATTCTATTTGGAAACTTACAATATCTACATTTTTGTAAATTTTGTTGAATACTAAGGAGTATCTCCCGCAAGCAAAGCTCTTTCTTTAGCTGATTTTGGCTTTACATTTAGATTGTATAAGTACTCCAACGAAAAAATTGAATGCTCGAATTGAATGAATATAACCGTGCAAACAGATAGTTATCTGCTTCAGTAACAAGACATTTAACTTTCCAAAAAATTAAGATTGAGAGTAAATTAACATCATTTAAAAATTACAATTAGTCCACTTCCGGTTTTTTATTTTCTTCGTATTTACCAGTTCTATAAGAGCTAAGGAAAAACTGGTTCAAAATTATTTTGGAGTTACGACGCTTTGACTACTATTTAGGATTAATTACAACCAAAATTCGAGAAAACTGCAAAAAACACGTAAAAGTAAAAATTTCCGTGCACCTACGTGCATTCATGAATCTATTTGAAACTTTGCATTTAGAAAGTATAGGTTATAATTTAAATAGAGCACTTAACGTGCGTCTTCATGCACCATGTTATCATTATGTATTTGTGCAATGAAAATTAACAAATATTCAAAATTTGCTGACAAAATTCTTCGTTTGAGTACCTAGATTATATCGATTATTTGTTCTCTATTAGTTTTTAAATATCTTTGAGTTTATGGTCTTCCAAACGTTTAGATTTTACCTGCACCGAAGAGACATATTTTGTCGAAATACACATATTCAGAACCTAAATTCATAATAACTTCGGTATTTATTTACTTGAAGTCACCATGAGGCCTCCAACAATGAGCTTTTCTCATACCTCATATTAAGTTCAAGGCGACCCCTACCACAGGTTTGAGCGGTTAGTTTATACATATTGCTTAAATTAAAACAAAATACGGTTTCCTCAAAATTCTTGGTCTTCAGCTTGGTTTCCATGGCAACCAAATGCAACAATATCCACTACAACCATTATTATGTTCCCTTTAAAAATGCTAATTGTTGGGCAACGCCACATCTATGCTTATTATCATCCATGAATGCAAGGTTTTCAACAAACATACAATAAATTGGCAAAGTGTTCTTACAATCGCTGTCATCCGTTGCCCGAAAAAATACTAACAGAAGAAAAACAACACTTAAACAACCTCAGGGCACTCATCGAGTTAAAAGTGAGAAAACTTAGCATAATAAAATCATGAGATGTGGGAACAATAAATACCTGTTTTGTGATTGAAAATATTATTTGCAATAGGTTAGTGCAGAAAATTAGAACAGATTGGTCTTTGAAGTACGGTGGGGGTATTTGATTTCACTGTTTTGTTGTGTCAAATGTTGGAAAGATCAATGGCATCTAAGCCTTTGTTAGCGAACTGAATTTTAAGAAATGATCGGTTTTCAGGTTTATTTTGCAGATATTTTTACATGCTTGAACAGTCTGTGATAAGAAATGTCCATAACGATAGATGTTAATTTATATTCCAGAGAATGCCAGTCAGTCACATATGAATCTAAACATACATTGTAGAACGAATGAAGTTTTGAAAGTGGCAAGGAATACAATTCTGTACGAATGTGATGAACAACTAATGATATTTTCATAAATTGAAGCAAACCATTTAAATGTGATGTAGATGTAGCGCGGTATAATACATGTGTCCAAGACTACGTGGTCGTTAATTGCATCCATTGAAGATATTATCACATTCACAGAACTGCGTCCTTGGCTTTAATGATTACCTACACTCTTTATATAATCATTGCAACCATAGGGTATTGCTGTTCCAAACTCTTTGATCCAGTACTCCTTTCTTTGTAGACAGTAAGGTGTACTAGGGAAAGCATTGTTTGCTTTAGTTATTATTTTTTTCTATAATCCACACCTTCATATTTACGATTGAATGGTCTGATTGTTCGGTCGAAATGTGTGTAAACATGTCGGGACTTGTTATCTTTCACCTCATATTTGTGTTGTCGCCAGCATGAATTTTAGAGAAAAACAAACACCAAATGTTTATCTTGATGACACATATGTCGCCTGAATAGCAGGCACAAACAAAAATAAAAGTTACTTAATTTATGCCTAGAAGATATAAGTTATGAATAATTTATAAATCACAATACTAACACGTAATGCCTGTAGATGGGACCTTGGTCCAATTCCAGACAACATCAATATCTGAGGGGAACTAAACACTCCTGCAGATAGAATTATCTGTTCCTTAGCTTTAATCCTTGACGTTATCCCATTCCTCATAACAACAACACCAGTAGCTGTTCCATTTCGTAAAATTATCTTTCATGCAAAATAACACAAAGAAATGGTACTAGTATTAAAAAGTTTACTCTGACAGTGAAACTTCAATTAGTGATGTCATCTATTCTTAACTGATAAAGCTGCCATGCTAGTTGTCCCAGACGATATACTTGAAAGTGTGCTGTTTGAGCAACTTTTATATTAGAGTACATGGAAAACTGAGTCACCAAATTTCAAGCAATTATTTCATTGGCTCAGTCATGTTTTTGAGGTCAGTATGATTTATTAAATGATTTACTGGATTTTGCCTGCTATATCGATATTTTTGGTGATCAATGCTTCTTTCTTACTATGTTTAGTTATGGCTTTCCATACTATTTGATTCTATTGCTGCTAATGACAGGTTACTCCTTAAAACACGTGAACAACATAACAAAATTTATTATTTATTTTCAATTTGGGTAAAACAATAGTCAGAAAGAAGAATTAATTCCCACAATTATCGAAAAAGGAGACCAAAACAAGTACCAAAGACATACACTGAGTTCAATATATGGAATAAAGCTTCAGTATATATCAGGGATAACAATTTTGATAAAAACAATTTTTGCTACAACGAAAGCTAAAATTTTCATGTCAGTACCGTTTTATTTTTTTGTTTGTATATTTATTTGCTTGTTTGTTTGTTGTTTTTTTTTTTTTTTTTTTTTCTGGGGTAAGGTGATGTGATGTGGGTGGCTGGGTTGTTAATTTGTCCTTATTCCAGTCCACTTTTGAAGTATTGAGTTTTGTGTTTACGCAAACAAAAAGTTATATTTCATTTGCGCTGAAGGCATTTTTTCAGTCTAAGTTTTGCCCTGCACCAAATCTCATAACTCCAATGCCTCTAGGAGTATGAGCCCCTTTATGCAGGACACCAGTGCTTTAATTAATGTTTAGTGCC
Organism: Modiolus philippinarum; assembly: GCA_002080025.1. Lineage (NCBI taxonomy): Eukaryota > Metazoa > Mollusca > Bivalvia > Mytilida > Modiolidae > Modiolus > Modiolus philippinarum. The sequence goes on from MJUU01037681.1 coordinate 80,683, forward strand.
AAGATCATATATTGTTTACCGGAAATATATATTATGTACAAAACTCTGTAATTAACCAGAGGTTCCCAGGAGTCTGTATCGCTCATCTGATTTTCATTTGCCACAATCAAGCTAACATTTATTTGTAAGTTATACAGTCGAACTTCAGTCTCTCCAACTTTGGTAGCTCAAACACAACCAATATCTTGAACTGTATTTGAAGTCTGGTCATGTTTTACTATATATCTTTGTTGGGCTTTTTTGACAAAAAACGTCAACCAAGGACCACTTTTGACACCATTTTTGAAGTCGCGACATCATTATGTAAATGGCTGTCAACAACAATTTTTAACACTATAAAGTCGCAACATCAATATCTATTTGGAAACCAAATTTTATTGAAATCAGACAATGTTGAATTTATTTTTTGATGGCCATTTTAAAATTGCAGGCAACAAACAATTTTTAACATCAGTTTTGAAGTTGCATCATCAATACCTATTTTGAGACCAAATTTCATTGAAATCACATAATGCTGAATTTTTTCCGCCTTTTTCGGCAGCCATTTTGAAAATGGTGGTCAATAAACAATTTTCAACACCGGTTTTGAAGTTGCAATATCAATATCTATTTGGAAACTAAATTTCATTGAAATCAGACAATGTTGAGTTTTCCCGCCCTTTTTGTCAGCGATTTTGAAAATGGCAGTCAACAAACAATTTTTAACATCAGTTTTGAAGTTGCCACATCAATACCTATTTGGAAACCAAATTTCATTGAAATCGGACAATGTTGAATTTTTCCTGCCTTTTTTGGCGGCCATTTTGAAAATGGCGGTCAACGAACAATTTTAAACACTGATTTTGAAGTCGCAACATCAGTATCTATTTGGAAACCAAATTTCATTGAAATCCGACAATGTTGAATTTCCTCGCCCTTTTTTGGCGACCATTTTGAAAATGGAGGTCAACAAACTATTTTCAACACGAGTTTTGAATTCGCAACAGCAAACATTTCATCATTTTACACTTAACCTTCAACTTCTATAGTTTCGGAAATAAAAGACGGAAATTTTTTTTTTTAAATTCGGTGAAAAAAGGGCAATAACTCATACAAGGGGTTTTGGATTTTCTTCAAAATTTCAGGGTAGGTAGATCTTGATATGCTGAACATTTTTCCGATTAAAAATTGACCTTTATCTATTATACCTTTTCAAATAAAAAATAAACCAGAGGCTCCCAGGAGCCTGTATCTCTCACCTGGCTTTCAGTTGCCACAATCAAGGTAACATTGTAAGTTATACAGTTGATCTTCAGTTTCTCAAACTTTCGTAGCTCAAACACCTCCAATATTTTGAACTGTTTTTAAAGTCTGATCATGTTTTACTATATTTCTTTGTTGGGCTTTTTTTCACAAAAAAAAACGTTCTTGCTAAGGACCACTTTCGACACCAGTTTTGAAGTCGAGATGTCATTTTGTTAATGGCAGTCAACAAACAATTTTCAACATCGCTTTTGAAGTCGCAACATCAATATCTACTTGGAAATCAAATTTCATTTAAATCGGACAATGTTGAATTTTCCCGCCTTTTTTGGCAGCCATTTTAAAAATGGCGGTCAACGAACAAATTTTAACATCAGTTTTGAAGTCGCAACATCAATATCTATTGGGAAACCAAATTTCATTGAAATCGGACAATGTTGAATTTTCCTGCCTTTTATGGTGGCCATTTTGAAAATGGCGGTCAACAAACAATTTTCAACACCAGTTTTGAAGTCGCAACATCAGTATCTATTTGGAAACCAAATTTCATTGAAATCGGACAATGTTGAATTTTCCCGCCTTTTTTTTGGAAGCCATTTTGAAAATGGCGGTCAACAAACAATTTTCAACACCGGTTTTGAAGTCGCAACATCAATATCTATTTGGAAACCAAATTTCATTGAAATCGGACAATGTTGAATTTTCCCGCCTTTTTTGCGGCCATTTTGAAAATGGCGGTCAAGGAACAACTTTCAACATCAGTTTTGAAGTCGCCACAGCATGGCAAACATTTCATCAATTTACACTTAACCTTCATCTTCTTTAGTTTTGGAAATAAAAGATGAAAAATACGAAAATTTTAAAAATTCGTTGAGAAAAGGGCAATTACTCTTACAAGGGTTTACGGATTTTCTTCAAAATTTCAGGGTAGGTAGATCTTGATATGCTGAACATTTTTGCAATTTACACTTGACCTCTATCTGTTACACTTTTTGAAATGAAAAGTAAAAAATGCAAAAATTTTGAAAATTTAATGGGAAAAGGGCTATAACTCGGAGATGGGTTTTCAGATTTTCTTCAAAATTGCACAGTGGATAGATCTCATCATGCTGATCATTTTTACACCATGTCAGAATTTGGATATCTGTAACGGTTTTCGAGTTATTAGCCAAAAACTTCAATTTACCCCTATGTTCTATTTTTAGCAATGGCGGCCATGTTGTTCAACAGAGGGACAAACTGAACATCAGTTTGAGAAGCCATACCCTGATGATGATTCAGGCCAAATTTGGTTACATTTGGCCCAGTGGTTTCAGAGGAGAAGATTTTTGAAATTGTTGACAGACGGACAGACAGACAGACGGACGACGGACGACGGACGCATAGTGATGGCAAAAGCTCACATGGGCTTTAAGGCCAGGTGAGCTAAAAATATTAAAATTTTGAAATTTTACGGAAAAGGTGCAATAACTCCAAGACGGGTTTTCAGATTTTCTTCAAAATTGCAGGGCGGGTAGATCTTGCCATGCTAATCATTTTTATCTTCTCAGATTTTTTATGTCTGTAACGTTTTCGAGTTATTTGCAAAATACAGCAATTTACGCCTATGTTCTTTTTTCAGTAACAGCAGCCATGTTGTTTGATCCTCGGACTAATCGAACAATATTTTGAGACTGCATACCCTGGAGATGATTCAGGCCAAGTTTGGTTACAATTCGCCCAGCAGTTTCATAGGAGAAGATTTTTGAAATTGTTAACGGACGGACGGACGACGGACGCAAAGTGATGGCAAAAGCTCACTTGGCCTTTTAGGCCAGGTGAGCTAACAAAAACAGGATAAGTATAGATAATAAACTATTTTTAGTTTTGAAGTTTATATAATAAAAAACCTCCTCACCCTGGAAACGTGACTGTTTGTTGCAACTTGAAGATTTGGTCTTGCTAACACTGGACGGAGAAAACAACTTGCAGAAGAGCACCGCTCGCCATTTTTTATATTTGCTTGTCGTATACAATATCCTGAAACGAATGAGTATAAATAACCAAGAAATATACACCCATTATAGAAAAATGCTTCATATTCTGATGGTAACGACTTGCTTTCTATATAGATCACCTAGCGACACTGTGTATACATACCGTATGAAAAATCTCAACCTACATCGTGTATTTAAGGTGTATTTGTTTTTCATTGACAAATTGGATAGGTAGCTTTATCAGATTCAGTATAGTAAATGGACAGTGGATAGTCCAGATAGAATTCCATGTTAATTACAAATTCTTTCTATTGTTGTTTTTTTTAAGTTTGGAACTGGAGAAAAACTAAAACATGTATAGTCAGACAAAATTATTCCGGAAAAATTGCTCGTTGCAAACTTTATATTTTAGAAAATCCAAATTAAGTTGAAATTATGTTAAATAAAGATTTGATTATATAATCATTGCCCCTCATAGTCAGTGTTTACGGCGATTATTCTATGTTCAGGTATAAACGGTTTGGTCCGAATAATGTCAATAATGACCATATACCTTTACCTTACAATTATTCAGTTTTCAAGGTGTAACATTGGATTATGGCATGCATGTTCAAGCATACTTTGTCTGATATACAGCTGATATCACTTTAACTTTTAGAAATTTCATTTACCAGTTGTTCGGACAAACAATGTTTATAAACAGTCCGTCATACTAAGTAGCATACCAATATTCAAATCATAAAATGCGTTATAATATATTTTAATTCCAGTATTTTGTTATTTTGTTACATCCCTGACGAACAATTTATCCAGTAGTTAGACTTGTCTGACATGGGCATGGGGGTAGTAGGCATGAGGCATGGGGGTAGTAGGCATGAGGCATGGGGGTAGTAGGAAAATAACCGAACAGAATTCTCAATGTGGAAATCCAAAGGGCAAAAAGGCAAAGCAGGTGTAAAATGTCAACCGAAATGGTCCTGACTTGGTACAGATATTTAAGTTTCCCGAACGAAGTTTAGAGACTTATTGTTTTTGATGCGTTTGTTATTATTATTAAGTCCTCCAGACTTATTGTTTTGTTGTGCTTCTTTTTATCATTAAGTCTCCCAAACGAAGTTTGATGAGACTTATTGTTTTTTATTCTTCCTAATTTTGCCCGGTCGCAATGAACTTGTCCGAAAGAGATCTCAAAAACCTAGAGCTTCGAAATTTCCTAGGATGTAATCCAATATATCTAGATGTGCAATTAGGAAAAAAATTGCCAAGACAGGCCCATTAAGGGTACATTTGGGGCTCAAAAAGGGGTGGGTTTCTCTGTCGTAACCCTATGTAACACTTTCATTGGCGGAAATTACAATCACAAGTCAGAAACTAAAAAGGGAACTTCACAAATGAAAGACAAACTTGAACAACGATAGGAATTCGGGATAGCCGGACATGGGTCCTTGGGCTAGCCGGCAGTTTAACGGCAAGCACCCTTTGAACCATCTTTTTAAATTACGTTTAGTCACATTCTTTCCTTTTTTCAAGAGAATGGGTTTTATTCGCACGTTTATTATACTATAAGGAGGTTTGGGTACCCATAAACCAGTTCAACCATACCACTGGCTTTAGCAATTGGCTATCCTGAGTTCCTATCGTTATTCATGTTTGCCTCTAGTCTGTTATGCGTTTTTCTAGTGCAGTTCTCTTGTAGATTGTGACTTGTTATTGTAATTTTCGGCCTTCATAGGTGTTTACTGTTATCTTGATTTTATAATGGTACCGGTAGTATCAAAAGCCAGTTTTATATTATCGAGAGCATGTTCTATCACACCAGAAATATATTAAAGGAAGATAAAAAGCTTTTAAAAATGATGAAGTACAAAGTTGGGAAGTAATAAGTTAATGTATCTTTCAGGACAACCAATTGAATTAAAGTGCTTTGTTAAATAAGGGATGGTGAAAATACCTGATCGAGCTGTGAGAGCGAGTTGTTCGAAGACATTTTAATTTTAACCAACCATTTCGAACTAACTTTTTTATTCAATTAATTATTATGAAACATATTTCAACTAACTTAAAGACCGCCAACATAAAAATTTACAAAAAGTGCATCTATCAGGGAAATATAACACGATATTCCACCATTCAAAAAGCATCTTTCATATATATATATATATATATATATCTATTTATTAAGGCGACATTTATTGGTTAATAAATTAATTTGTTGTACCACATACAGAATAAAGTTTCTCATACATAGTTATTTTCTTTAATTATAGACCTTTTTATTCACGAATTCATGGGTGCCGCCATTGCCGACTTCCGAATGAACTTGTTACCGGAAGGGTGTAACGTTCGTAACACCTCGGCGTTTGTCGATCTATCGGCAGAAGCCGTTAAAGATACAGGTGTCATACTTCAACCGTTAATTACTCCAATAACACCTGTTGAGAAAGTGATCAAAACCTTTTTAAGTGATAAAACAGTTATTATAACATCAAGGAAACCGCCTAATATATATAAATATCTTACAAATAACTGTTAATTAAGTATAGAAGTTCGATATTTTACAAGTTGATTAAGAAAATGGAATTTAGTTTGAAGGAAAAGAAATCAAATTCATAAGTAATTTAGATTAATGAATTTATCATTTACATTACAGAAAAAAAGATTTGAAGCATTTTTGATAGATTTTCCGAAAGTTTGGAAAAATAAATTGGATATTACTTTTTTTATAAAAGATGTAAATGTGCATATACAAGCTCTTAAAAATATTGCGCAGATTGTAAGAGATGGCCTTTATTCAGCTAACCAGAATAATAAAAAAAATGATAATAATTTTATGTTGAACGCTTTTAAAATGTCTGCTTTCTGAAACATTTTGTTTGAGTTTATAAAGTTAAAAAAATACAAAGAAGTATTTAATTCACGAATTCATGGGTGCCGCCATTGCCGACTTCCGAATGAACTAATCCAGCTGTTGTGACTTTGCATATTTTTTACAATCGTCAGTTACCACTTGTAGCCAAGTGGATTTATCATATACCCCCTGTCCACCAAGCTGATACAAAAAGAAGGCATTGGAAAAATTTCCTAGATGAAGCTCGTCTGAAACGTTTAATATAACAGATCGTCAAAATCTAAGAATACGGCATATGAATGAATATACATATAAAAGAAATGAGGTAGAAGTAGTTAATTTGAGGTATATTACTTTGGGGTAGTAAATTTATGTTAATTGGAAAGAGTCAAAGAAATACAAAGAAAGATGAAACAGTCCAAGTTATTTACAAGAATTAAAATTTTATTGAATAACTACACGAATGATCAACTCTTTAAAGGAATAACGCAACATATTTTACGAAGTCCCCGCTGCTTTAAGAGCAAGCATATTTCTAGTACATTGTGCTTCCAACATAAACAATTTCAACGCATCTGAGAAAGGCTATCGAATTTTACTTTTACTTTTATTTTGATGATGGGTATTTGTTCCAATTGACATGATTTTCACTATATCTTTTAATATTCTTTTTAATTTCAAACAATTATTCGATCCGTGCAACTGGCGAAGGCCCTATATATATCAGTTCACTTAGAAAATCTAATTTTATCAAGCAATAATGTTAAACCTTCAAGCTACAATATGAAATGCAATGCAAATATTAAGACGGTTTACAATATTTCATACTGTAAAACTTGTTCTATAAGATATTGAAATGTATTGCAAGCACAAACCAGAAGACTTCATGCACTGTTTGTTGTTAATATCATGTGATGAAGTAACAAATGCTTAGTAGTAAGTCTTCCAGGAAAGACATGTGTCGCCTGCAAAATTACGTAAAAAATATTGGAAGTTCAAACAGTTCCATCAAACAGGTAGTGGGCATGCGAGAAATCCCAAACTCTGTTACACAGTATAGGTCCCCATATTGATACTCCATGCTAAATTGCAGAAGGCTGGGATACATGGTTCCTGAAAAAAAAACTGTGAAACAATTTTTGTGACGCCAGCAAAAGATATTCTAAGTTAACGTTCCGTCAAACAAGAAGTGGGCATGTGAGAGATCCAATGTATAGGTCCCCATACTGATTCTCTATACCAAATTGAAGAAGGCTGGGATATGTTGTTTCTAAGATTGATTGATTGAATATTGTTTAACGTCTACTCAGCAATATTTCAGCTATATCAAGACGAGAACAAGTTTGTTAATAAATAATCACTTTGGGGTATGGAAAGGGCCATGGGACGGAAATTCTGACTG
>MJUU01037681.1:88396-98419 GCA_002080025.1 Modiolus philippinarum
GGGTCACACCCCGAAAGCCGGAGATACTAGGTCCTATTTCTATATCCCGGGGTTCCCTCTGGGTCCTCTGTTAGGAAGAATCATACTCCAAGCTCAGAGGATGCTGCGGGCCTATTCATAAGCCGGGAACGCGCACGGCGGTTGTTTCTAAGAAAACTGTGACACAAATATTTTGAGACATCGATCAGCAAAAAAAAAGTTCTGTCAAACAGGAAGTGGACATGTGAGAGATCCTAAACTCTGTTACACCGTATAGGTCCCCATAATGATACTCCATACTGAATTGCAGAAGGTCGGGATATGTGGTTCCAGAGAAAAATGTGACAAATTTTCCAGACACAAAAAATATTATAAGTTCCGTCAAACAGGAAGTGGGCGTGCGAGAGATCCAAAACACTATTACACGGTATAGGTCCCCATACTGATACTCCATGCCAATTTACAGAAGGCTAGGACATGTGGTTCCTGAGAAAACTGACACAAATTTTTGTGTCACCGACGCCGCCGCCGACGACGACACAAGACGACGGATAGTGATCCCTATATGTCGCCACTGCGTGAACACAGGCGACACAATGTCATCACGTATTAGACCTTCGTCTATAAAACGATGATTGATAAATGTGCATGCATTTTTGAACTACGATAGAATTATTACCAGTTGACTCGGCGCCATTACAGTCGACCACAGGTAATCCTTTTTCTTTGGCTGCTGTACGGTGAAAGAATTCTAAAGGTGACAGATGTGTCTCTGTAATTACCAGTGGACCTCTTTTTCCATGATATGCTATAAAATAGAAATTTGTAAACTAATTTAGTTAGACTTCATAATAATCGCTTTTAGCATTGAAGTCTTCTTAAAGTAAGTGAGAACCGACCAGTCAGTCACAAAAAAATTAATCCAGGGACAACGGCAACATCAGAAACATAGATAAATCGGAAGTATGTTACTACAGACTGAACAACTCTATACTACCTGTGGAAAAGTATATAACTGAAGGGCATGACGTAAATATGTTGATATTCAGTTTGCAATCCGGTGATATTTAAACAATAGAAAATGACCTCTCATTTAGAAAAGATAAAAATGTCGATTGCAACGCGTAACTCTTTGTCAGGACCTGATTAAAGTGACCTATAATATAAAAGATTATACTTTGTTATGTTCATGTGACGTATCTTGATATTGACAAATGATATTTTAAAATTTTTTCGATATTTCTTGCATATTTTTAAATGAAAAATGAGATTTCCCGGAATATACATGGTTCCAAAGAGTTTTGGATCTAGGCATTTCTTTATAACGAAAATTTTCAGAAAAAATATACTTTGCAATTTAATATTTATCGATTCATTTGCAAATTTTGGACTGGGTACACGCAGTGGTTTTGACGAAATAAAGTATACAAACGACCGTTTCAACCTCGCAACCATCAAGGTTACATAAACAATATCGATTTTTACTCCCTAAGCACGTGGGGTCTTTGAATGGGTTTTAACTGAAGGCACGCCCTTTTCTTTGATTGAACCAATGAAATCTTGTGTTGATGATTACCCTTTGAGATCGTGGGTATAAAAGGAAAATGGCGCTGTTTCTAAACGATAAATTTTACCTTGTAACATAAAATCAGTTTTGGATCTCAGCGTTTCTTATGCAAGAATCGTTACTAAATCAACCTATAAATAAAGTATGTTAAAAATCTATCTGTACATATAATCTTGTCTGGGTACATGCATTTTAACGCCCTATAGCAATTGATTTTGACCAGTGTGTCTATTTTTTTCATCACGACAGTAAATTATGTAAGGAATTCGCATATAACCTCTTCTTGGGCAAGTTTAATCACTTATTAACTACAAAGTAAAGATCTGGGCATTGAATGACGTTTTTACTAAATATTGTATTTGTTTATTTCTTTTGAAATCTTGACATTTTGTTGATTGTTTATTTTCGTCGCCATGCTATTAATTTTTTCCGAAAAAGTTCTTCTAGAATGGAGATAATTTTATACCACGAGATTTCCCGCTGTATTTATTAAAAGAATTAACAATACAACCAGAAAAGGGGTAGTCTATTGATCTCGACAGAAACCTCCATCAAATAGGCACTTTCAGTCACTATCGGAACCTGGATCAGCCGTTTACATGATCGTGCTTTTAGTGCGGTGCACAAGGTCCAAAATGCTTTAGAGTTTGACTAACGGAATCACACACGGCTAATTTTTATTTTAATTGACAGTACAAATATACAATTTTGAGTTTTAAGGATACGCTATAACGTAGCTTGTGATAAGCTACTTTAAAAGAAATATAAAATAGTACCATTCACAAATATGCTGATAAAACCTATTGAAGTCCAAAATATTCGTTTGAACAATTGAATGCAAGTTATTTTAGACTGATTTGAATAATTTATTGGATTTAATATCGAGATAAATTTGAGTTTGAATTAACGACATTTTCATTGAACGCGAAAAATATTTATGCTTCGGAAATATTCTCATTTGAATGAATAAATAACTACAAAAACGTGAGATAAGTCGAAGTTTTTTGGTGTACAACACGAGATAACGCGGCTTATTTTACTTTATTAAAGTACTTTAAATGCGCTAGTCTGGTAATTTTTTTTTTTTTACAATTTTACGTTGCTAGCGTTTTGAATGTCCAAGCACATGTATGTATTTTTTACGTTTAAAATGGCATAACCATATCATTTCAGATAATATAATGGGTTATGTATCAGTTTCAAGCATGTAAGAATGTGTATTTTAGAGTGGATATTGGCCTTGTTAGAATTTAATTTGCATCAGTTTTCTTCATTTTCAAGAGATTAGGCTTAAAATTGAATTAAGGCTTCCTTTAAGGAATCACCTCACAAAAGTCTTTCTAAATGAAAGAACCCTTTAAATTTTGAAGGTGCAAATATACCTTTTAAATAAAATGCCAGCTTTCAAACTTGTTGAAAAAAGACAAAAGACAAATCTTAATCAAAACTAAAGCACACATACAATCGCAACAACATTTACAATGACTATTCAAATTTTGTTGCAGTTTTGTTGGTGAAATGAAGGTAACTTTAAGTCGCACCAAAATTCTCAAAAATTCAGGTACTGATCTTTGACCTCATTTAAAATAAAATGTTATTATAGTCATTAAATACGAAATCGTCATTTCGATACGCGACTTTCACTTCCTCCAAAAAATTGTATAATCAAGGTGCTTATCCTAATTCAGAACAGTCTAGAAATAACATCAATGTTGACACTATTTCAAAGTTTCATTGGTAGAAACATATTAAAACTTTAATTACTTCATTATTAAATTTGTAAATTTTGCGAGGTTAAAACTTGGCACGTGAAAACCTTTCACCGTGAAATCGACTAATCCTGTAAAGGGTAATAGAACAATAACTCTGGAATGCAAAAGTTGATAACGGTGAAAATATGGTTATTTACATGTTCACAAAATAATGAAACTTTTCTCCATGGTAGAATTAGAAACCATAAAATTTGCATGTTTTGTGGTTCAGAGTAACAGATAGCTGACGTTTATATCTCTGATATATATAAAAAATGAAAAAAATTCTATCTGATGTTTATTTTATATGAAAGATAAACAATAAGCATGTTCTCAGAGTTCCCTATATATTCTTTGTAAATATTGCTGACAAATACTGAATTTCGCCTGATTTTCAAAGCCAGATAACAGGAAAAGATGATCGGTGACATATCATTTTTATTTTTATTTTGTATTTATTTATTATTTATATATATTTTATTTTATTTTTGGAACATATAGGTTAAGACCTACAAAATATCTTAAAAGAAAAAAATTCTGTCTGATATTTTTATAAGAATCGAACTACCTTAATCATTTTTATACTTCTTATAGATATAGTAATTTGTCGTCAAGTTTCTCTAAAATGGTATTTGATATATACTTGAAATTTTGTCACAAGCTTTGTATAGTCATGCTGTAATATGGGATGCATTCTCAGACCCGAATGTATTCTCAGATCTGTCGGCGCAACAATTCCTGTTTACTGACTTAGTCAATTTTTGTCACTTAACATTATAGAGGAATTTGTCGTCTAGCTTTTTTCCGCAGTGCTTGAAATTTTGTCACAAGCTTGATATAATCTTGCCATATTGTGGGATATATTTTCAGACATGTGCAAATAGAAATTCCTGTTTACCAACTCAGTCAATTCTTGACACCTTTTTTGCATCTTAAAGTGAGTTTTTGTTGAGATTTTCTCTGCAAGGGCTAAATAATACAGAGTTGAAATTTGTCGCAAGCTTTGTGTAGTTATACCATATTGTGGGTTGCATTTTCAGACCTGTCTGGGTATACAATTTCCTATTTACCGTCAATTTTTGGCACTTATTTCAGTCATTCTTTTCTCTGCAATGGTAAATGATGAAAACTTGAAATTTGTCACAAGCTTTGTATAGTCATTATATTATTGGATGTGTTTTCAGAGAAGTGGAGAACTGTATTCTGTTTATTTTTTTATTTTTTTTTTTATTTTTTAGGATTGATATAACTATGTCCGTTCTTAAATTGTGTCTATACCTATAATATGTCCACACATGAACTGTGTTGTTTAAATGAGAATGAGTATTCTGGTTGCCATTCGGGGACAGCTCTTTTTGAAATATACTTCTTAGGATTTAACCCTAACGCTGGCTTTTGCTAATGCCGATACCAAGTCCGACTGTCCCGAGTTCCTATCGTTGTTTACGTTTGTCTTTTGTCTCATACGTGTTTTTCCTGTGTAATTCCTTAGCAGATTGTGGCATGAAATTGTCATTTTCAGCCATTGTAGGTGTTTCCTGTTGTCAATTAATTACCCTTAATAGCAATGCACCCGTATTTCATGTACAGTGGATTATAATGCTAATGTTAAACAACCCCTTAAAAAGTTAATAAAACTGCCAGAACTCTTAACCCTTGTAATATGCATATTTCTATTACATAGTCTCTGAACTTTCCAAGAAAAACAATTGTAAGGAGAGTAACACTTTAATCCTAAATGGGACGGACAAACGGACAAGAATAAATTCATATGCTCTCAATTTTCGTTGCCGGTATGATTTAACCAAAACTGATTACATTGTACAAATTATAATGGATCAAATCCTGAATTAGATAAATTTTAGGAATTACATTTGTTGGTTTCATTAAAAAAGACGGCTACAAAAACTTCAATCAACATGAGTACGCTGTTTTAAAAAGATGGAGGTAAGTAGAAAATATTGTTAAATGGCATGATTTTAACGAAAAACCTTACTTGAATTCATGAGTTCTGGAACCTGAATATCCTCCGACTTTTTAAAATATGGAAGTACGTCATCATACCCCCATCCTGTACACCCTTCTGACTTCCATCTGTCATAATCGTGACGACTTCCTCTTGCAAACAACATTCCATTGATGCTTCCTGTTCCTCCTAGTACCTTTCCCCTAGGTGTGCTAGCTCTCTGAAAAAAAATCTTTAAATGATCAATTCACTGGTACTTAATATTTTATATAATATCATTGTTACAATCAAGCCAGCAGGTAATACATTAAAGATAGGAGTGCCTGTGTTAAATTTGAATGCAATTTCATTTCTTTTAGTTTCACTTATGTAGCAACATTTCTACAATGCCATCACATTGAGTCTACATCTCCTCAATCTTTCGCTATTAATGGGTTTGTGGTGGAAACAGTGAAATCCAATTGCAGGAATTCTATTACTAACAAATAGGCTACTTAAACATCGGGCATGATATCCATATTTTGAACACTGCAACACTCGACATGACAATCTTATAGACCGCTATGAGCTAAGTATTTAGTAAATAACAGTAGGTATTTCAGTTTCTTTCCTTTTATTTCTTTTCCTATATTCTTACGAGATTGAATTTCTTCAGGGACCTTTCCATCAATAACGCATCTTTGGCTAAATGAATCCCATAAATATATCCACCAGAACTAAAAATAAAGAAAACGACTACATCGTTTTTGGACTTACATCTCGAATTTGTCGAAAATGGTCATTTTAGTACTAAATTTTACGACAAAATGGACGATTTTAATTTCAAAATTATCAATTTCCCTAACATGGACAGTAATATTCTAGCTTCTGCATACAGAGTATATGCTTCACATCACAGTTGATTAGTTACGCGGAAGCCAGCAGAAATAATACCGACTTTCTCAGTAGACATAGTTATCTCCGTGACCGCCTTATTTATCAAGGCTTCAAAAACTCCGTCTCATACGATCATTAAAAAAGTTCTTTTATAGATATCAGTCCCCTGTGGAAAAAATTGAAGTTTCGGTCCCGACTCTAATTCAAGATTCTTTTTTTACTTAGTACTGGGATGATCATTTCTTTTAACTGTCTACAATTGCTGAGGAGTTACTTCCGGACATTACCAAAATGGAAGGGGAGGTTTGGCTAGCCATAAAACGGATTTAACCCGCCATTTCTTTTGAAATGCCTGTACAAAGTGCGGTCGACAATATTTCCGGTGGTTTCAACCTTACTTGTCTTTTCGGTTTTTTAACATCTTTAAGTTTAAGGTCTTCCAAAAGTTTAGATTTTATCTGCACTGAAGAGACATTAGTTGTCGAAATGCGCATATGCAGAAACTAAATTCACAGTAACTTCGGTATTTAGTTTTGTGTCTCATAGACTTCGCCCCTTGGTAGCAGGCTTGGGGGAATCGTATTCGTTAATCGTAATCAGTTGTAATTGATAACATTTTATTCAGTAATCATGTGTAATCTGTAATCAAGCCTTTTTTAGATTACTCGTTATTGTAATATAATCAATTACAGCTGAAAAATATGAATAATCATGGTTTCATTTTATTTACTTTATGATTACTTAGTCAGTTATTTAACATAAATACTATCATATGAAATGAGATAAGTTTATTCTTAATGAGTCTTAAATTAGTCAGTTATTATTTTTCTACATTAATTTTTGCCTCATTTAAAATATATGAATCTTAATAAGAACTTCATATGACAAACAATCAGATCTCGACTATTTCCAGTTGAAATGAGTTCCATACGTCTTGAAATTTTAATCATTATTAGTTTACAGGGGGAAAAATTGGCAAATGCCTGAAGTACACGTATTAAAATATTTACTTTAAAAAATTTAATTTGCTATTTTCTAATGAAATAATATTCATTTATGATTGACTCACTCACAGTGTGACGGGTGCTGTTAACAGAGCAGGACATGCTTACCCATCCGGAGCACCTGATGTCACTCTAAGTTTCACTGGAGTTCACACTGTGAGTGCCTTTGTTTTGAATGTTGTGATTTCCATTTATGTGCTTTGTTGTCATTGTTTTCTGTGTCTAACGTATTGTTTTCTGTGTTCTCGTTTTGGCCATGTCTTTGAACTCCGATTTTTGTAAATTTCACTCCTTTGTTCCTTCAGTATTCTACTGCCGTTGTTTTATGTTCCTTCAATCTTTGTTTTTTTTCTGTTTTAATAAATTAGATTAAAAGCAATTAGATCTTTGAACCATAAAAATGACAAGCTAATAATTGTTATAGAAACATGTAGGTGTCAACTAAATAAACAAAAATATATTGTTGGTACTAATTAGTGTCAGATTTGAACAACAATTTCTAATTCATTCATTCAAAAAAAAATAAAGTTTTTATTTGTTGATAGAGAAACATTTTGATATATATATGATTTTAAGGGTTGAAAAAGACAAAGCCATGAGATAGTCACTTAATGAAAAAATTGTGTTGTATCAATCATAAAAAATTATCAAATCAATAAAAATTAACATCATTTTAATCACTTCAGTATCATTGTAAAAACTGATCCCTCTCCACTATTCTCAACTTAAGTATATTGGATAAGTTGAAACATTAAACTCTAAATATAAAAAACATTCAACTCAAAATATAAAATGTGTAGCAGCAAGTATTTGCAATTAAACAATGACAAAATTATCGAAAAATCCAACAAAAAAATCCTTTTAGTTAATCTTGTGCAGCAAATGACCTTTGTTTTGAAAGTGTAAATGTATGTTAAAAATAATTATCTCTCTTTCAACAGGTACTGGTATCTTTTAAAAGCATGTGTTATCATAAGTTATCGCTTGTAATCATGATTACAACTTATGAAAGGAATGTAATGTAATCAATTACAAATGAAAAATGGTGTAATTGTAATGTAATTGATTACATTTTAAGAGCAAAGTAATTGTAATGTATTCAATCATATTTTAGTAATCGACTCCATCCCTGCTTGATAGCTCTGTTCGGTAATTTTGTTATTGCCCCGATTTCCTGTTCAAAAGTTAATATTATTAACCGGATTGATATGTCCAACACGGTGTGTGTAGATGTTTATTCTACCGGTGTACTGAACTCATTTACATGCTTATTCTACCGGTGGACCGAACCCATTTACTGTTTTATTTTGGGCCCGTGTTGTATGTGTGTCCTCATTTATCTTTTCTGTACCGTACTTGTATGATGTTTTGGTTGCTTTGTGTTCCTGATGTTGTCATCGTCTCTTGACTATTCATTTTTAACAAGTTATACTTACATGATCTTTAGCTGCAAAATAAGAATGTTTTTGAGGGATTGTATGAAATCCCCAGTCTTGTTTTGATCCTAAAGTTCGTAACCATGGGAATGGTATTCGTGTAAACTCATTTTCAAGATCAGATCCGCCAGCCTCCAGTAATAACACACTAACAGGGTCCTCAGATAATCTAGTTGCTATGACAGATCCTGCAGATCCAGCACCCACTGTAACAAAAAACGTACTAATAAGTTTTATCATTTCTAATCTATGTTATCTATTCGAAGAACCAAAAGAAAAGTAAAAAATGTGTACTTTAATGTTATGACTTAAAACCAGAAGGATTTTTATTGCCTTGCGCTTAAAAAAGGACATGAAACAATGTAGATGTTGACAATTATACTTGAATTATCATTTGGTTCTAGAGATGGTATGAATTGTTATTTATATCAAGGATCGGACCAAGAGAAAGATTTATATCGTAGTGTGGTGTCTTAGTAATGTTTTTTTTCTGAATGTAAGGCAAGTACATGTGGTGCTCTTGTAGAAATACCTGTCAAATCCATATACTAGTACTTTGTACTATTTACGCGGACACATGGACAAACACATTCAGAAGAGAATCGATTTGAACTTTCCCCCACTTTTTGTCGCGCGCATAGTACGATCCACAATTAATAGATTTACAGATCAAATGCCACTGTAGATTATTCTAAGAACTGCTCAGTCTTTTTGTCCCTCATAAATATGCACATTTACATAAACTTTATTCGGAACATATAGAGATTTGAACATTTTCCGGAAGAAATCTTGTCCTTGGCCGGAAAGAAAGGTTTTACTTGTCGTTACAAATTCTCTGCAAATATAAATACTGTACAAAAAACAGCATATGAAATTAGACAATCATATTACCTACCTATTATATAATCGTAACTTTTTTTAAAAGGCCTATCAAAAATCCCATCTGGGTCTTTTTCATCTCGTAATTGAGACGACAGAAAATTCAGTAACGTTGTATTAGTGACAAGTCCAAGTATAGCTGCTCCTAGAAACATGGCTGACGAAAGAGCACCTTTAGTTCAAATAAATATATGTCATTTTTATCACTGCGATTTAAAGTTGTTTCTAATGTTTTATCAACAGTCAAAAGGCAAAATGTTAGTGTGTCAAAAATTATCATTTATTGTTTTTGCCTTGTGTCTGGACTTTGGTATATATAATCAAGGACTTATAATGAGTCCTTATAAGGACTTGATATAGGTACTCCAACGAAGAATTTTGTAAGCAAATTTTGAATATTTGTTAAATTTTCATTGCACAAATACATAATGATAACATGGTGCATGACGACGCACGTTAAGTGTTCTATTTAAATTACAACCTATACTTTCTAAATGCAAAGTTTCAAATAGATTCATGAATGCACGTATGTGCACGTCAATTTTAATTTTTACGTGTTTTTGCA
>MJUU01037681.1:98461-115802 GCA_002080025.1 Modiolus philippinarum
TTTTTTAATGATGTTAATTTACCCTCAATTTTAATTTTTTGGAAATTAAAAGTTTAATGTCTTATTACTGAAGCAGATAACTATCTGTTTGCACGGTTATATTCATTCAATTCGAACATTCAATTTTTTCGTTGGAGTACCTTCTTGATATAATCTTGTGCCTTATTTCTTCGGTATTTTACTACTCTTGTTATGATTTAATACCTTTATTTATTTCAACATATGTATACCTACCTTAGGTTACTGTAGCGTTTACCTTCGAGTTTGGAATACTGTCCCATAAATACGAAGCAAACCAGGAGAATACGTCATCGGCAAACGAATACCGAAGCAACAACGAGGAATGGGGAAAATCCAAAATCACGGCACTTCACAGCAACACGAACTGAGACAGTACGACAAAGACAAAACAAACAAAAATGAACAAGAGCGTCACGAAACTTAAGCACTAGCAGTGTGAACCCCTATAAAAACTGAGGTATCATCAGGTGCTTCGGAAGGGTAATGGAGACTATTAACAATATGGTGGTTCGTACTAAAAGAGTGTCTTTGATTTCTGCTAAGTTCTCTACGATTGTATATTTTGACAATGGTTTTATTTTGAGTTCATCGACGGTTTTATCTTTTTGACTATGATTTATTGTTGAGTTCTCTGACTGGTAGGTCTTTTAGGCTATGATATTTGTTTATATCTCTGAGAGTTGTATATTTTTATTATGATTTTGCTGTAACGTTGTCCTACAGCACTTTATTTTTACTATGATATTATTGTTGAATTTTCTGAATGATTTTACTGTGGTTTTTGTTGACTTCTCTGACAATTGTTTCTTTATGAATATGGCTAATTGTTGGACTCTCTGACAGTTCTTTCTTGCTACTATAGTTTTGCTGTTTATTTTTCTTGCCATTCCATCTTTAAAAATATAGTTTTACTGTTTAGATCTCTTACAGATTTATCTTTTTACTGCGATTTTACTGCTGAGTTTTTTCTGACCATTCTATCTTTTTGACTTTGGCGGCATTGCTGAGTTTTCTGACAGTAAAGTCTTTACTATTGTTTAAATTTTGTATCTCTGGAATTTTTATCTTTCTGAACATGCTTTTGCTGAAGATTTCTGACAGTTATATATTTTTTGATAATCATTTAACTGTCGAGTTCTTTGACCATTCTATGTTTTTGATCATGATTTAACTGTTTATTTTTCTGTTAGTTTTATATTTTGGAAAATCGTTTTATTGTTGTGTCGAACATTTCTTTTCACTGTCAAAGACCTTTCAATAGTTATTGCTGTTAAGTTGCTACCGGACAATTTTTGAGCGCGATATAGCTGGTTTTACCTGTCATTTTTTTAAATGCTTGTACCAAGTAAGAACCACTGTGGTCGACAGTTTTTCCAATGGTTTTGCGCATACTTTGTCGCTTTGCTATTACGCTCTTTGACTCTGGTTTGACTGTTTAGTACATTATTTATGCTTTTATTTTTGAGTTGTCCGAAATTTGTATCGTTTTGACTATGGTTTACTGTTCTATCAGATAAATCAATCAATTCACCAGCCCAGTAGTCAGTACTTCAGTGCTGACCCGAAAGCCGATTCTATTTGGAACCTTACAATATCTAAATTTTGTATTTTGTTGAAAACTAAGCAGTATCTCCCTCATGCAAAGCTCTGTCCTTAGCTGATTTTGGCTATACATTTAGATCATATTGGTTATTTGTTCTCTATAAGTTTTTAAACATTTTTGAGTTTATGGTCTTCCAAACGTTCAGATTTTATCTGCACTGAAGAGACATGAGTTGTCGAAATGCGCATATGCAGAATTCAAATTCACAGTAACTTCGATATTTAGTTATCTTTTTGACTACGGTTAAATTTTTAAGATTTATGATAGTTCTGTTCTTTAACTATGGTTTTTGCTAAGTTTTCTGAAAGTACCGTATTTTTTACCAATGTTTTGGTTAATCTCAAACATGTTTGTCTTTTTTACTTTATTTTTACTGTTGACGACAGTTCTACCTTTCTAAATTCGGTTTAATGACGGGTTCTTCGACAAGAGTTGTCTAACATGTCGATCCTTTTGA
Organism: Modiolus philippinarum; assembly: GCA_002080025.1. Taxonomy (NCBI): domain Eukaryota; kingdom Metazoa; phylum Mollusca; class Bivalvia; order Mytilida; family Modiolidae; genus Modiolus; species Modiolus philippinarum. Next base: position 100,543 of record MJUU01037681.1, read on the forward strand.
CTGTGCTTTAATCGCTGAATGTTCTGACTATTTCATCTTTTAAAATATGGTTTTACTTTTGGGTTCTCTGGCAGTTCTATCTATTTAATTATAATTTTACTGTTGCGTTCTCTGACAATCCTATCTTTTTTACTATGATATTAGTGTTGAATTTTCCTACCACTCCATATTTAAAAATATGGTTTTACTCAGATCTCTGAAAGTTCTATCTCTTTGACTCTAGTTTTATTGTTAAGTTCTATGACAGTTTTATCTTTGTGACTACGGTTTTATTGTCGAGTTCTTTGACAATTCTATCTTTTAAGTTATGATTGAATTGTGAGTTCTCTCACAGTTCTATCATTTAACTGTGGTTTTACTGTTGAGTTTTCTGGCCGTTCTATCTTTTTGACTTTGGCGGCATTGTTAAGTTTTCTGACAGTTATATCTTTTTGTATATGGTTTATTGTTAAATTCTCTGACAGTTTAATCTTTTTGAATATAGTTTTTGCATTTTTGGTTCACTGGTAGTTACATCTTTTTGATTATTGTTTTATTGTTGAATTAATGTGTCGGTTGACTGAATAATTCTATCTTTCACCATATGTATCCCCACTGACATTTTGATTTTTTAAATAACCATCTTTTTATAAGAATGAAAACTTAAATATAACACTAGCATTTCGTTTGGTATTGACATATACTCTTGGTCATAAATGTGGAATATTCGAATTTTCTGAGCCAAAAATGGAATATTCGTATTTTCCGAGCCAAAAGTTGAAGTTTGGAAGCATTATGCACAAAAGTGTGTGATTGTAGGTATAATAATTTTCTTAAAACATTGTTTTCTAAATGTGAAGCACTGAAGTCTCTGATTCTACGAATTTGTCAGATCACGGCTTCAACCCGTTATGAAACCCACTTTTTGGGGAAAATAGGACATTTTTTAAAATCACATATTGGGTGTACAAGTATTTCCCAAAAATGCATTTTCCGAAGCCAATCATGTACAAGAATGATTCTATTGGTAATTTCAGCGATTTTTAAAGGAAAATTTGATTGTTTGAAAATTTAACAAGCATCCCCTAAATATCTCAGGCATTCTCAACAAAAAGTATTCCATATTTATGACCAAAAGTATTGACGTTATGAATACTGGGTAGTACAATTTTGTTCCCTCGGTAGTCAACTGTTGCGATTGTCGTTCTCTTAATATGCAAAAGAGAGATCTATCTTCAATAATGTTAGATAAACCTACCTGTCAATAGAAGGTACAGATTATATTACATTTATCTACTTGTTATCACAGTTCAAATTTATTCTAAAAATATTCCAGCTGTTGCTCATACAATATTTTATTTTTACAGTACCAGTACGTTTGTTTAGCTAAAAACATATAAATTGATGGACCTGTCAATTCTGATTAAGTAGATTACTCTGACTTTTCCTATAACTTCAAACAAGTTGTGACTATATCTCAGTTTTATAGCGCTTCGTTCATTTGTTTTAATTTGTGATGCATTTAAATTGCCGTGAGTTTAGTTTTCTGATGTAGATTTTCCCTTTGGTGCATGTTTGTTTTAGTATTCGTTTTGCATTGTATCCATAGTGGCTTAACTTTCTTAGCTACAAGTTTCACAATGTGTTGTGTATGTAAAGCAATTTCTCTGTTAGGCCACATTATTATAATATTTATTTTAAAAATGCACGAAATTTATTTTCACATAAAAATACAGTGGCACAATACAATTTCCTACTCTCAAAATATATACGTTATTGTACAATCATACTGCATACTTAAAGTCAAATACACCATGACTACAATACACATTCAGAAAGTTCTAATTAGTCATTAATCGTCTTGCTTGTTTAATCATATCTGCAGCTTTCTCCCCAATCATCATTGAGGCAGCATTGGTGTTTGCTGATGGCACGTTTCTCATTACAGAAGCATCAGCTACGCGTAAGTTTTTAACTCCAATTACTCTACAAAAATATAAGTGTAAAAGCATAAAATAATTTCATACACTATAATAAAAGAACATTTAACCATGTGCAAGTGGTAGGTCAGACATTAGCATTTGATCTCTTAAGAAAAAAAAACAACGGCAGTAGAAAACCGAAGGAACAAAGCACAAGATTACATTAATCAAAGTCAAAAGACAAGGCAAAAGCGAGAACACCAGAAGACGGAAGATCAAAGAAATCATAGACATATATTACGTCATCCACTTAAAGCTGACATGCTAGATGATTGATTCATTCATGAAATATACCAGTGCTTTCTTTCAAAGAGGGAAAAACTTGCTTGTTTTCCAAACATAGCCATAAATGTTTTTTTTTCGACTTCCAATATGTTTTGAATGTTTCCTTTCAATCTCAGCTCAAATCATTGACGGACACGCGGTAATATCTTTGTGATTTAATCAAATAATATACAACAACAGCTTATGATTTCTTCTGTTTAATCCACCATAACAGTTAGTGTCCCCAATCTCACTAAACTGTAAACCTGCAAATATTATACATTGAAGTGAATGAAACATATCCATGGGGATGGAGCGGGGCTGGATCAATCCATCCTCACCTCTAAATCATTAACCAAGCTGATGTTGACAGATAAAACAAGAGGTTTTTATATATTGTTTGTTAATATATTAAATTTGAAAGGACTTTTAGACTAAAGCACAGAGGCAACAATTATTTGTCTGAATATAGTTTCAAAAAAAGAATTCTGTGTCAACACTTTTAATACATGTAATATATTTTTTGTCTATTTTTACAATCATGCTTAGTGACATGCCCGTTGTTTTGTTATTTGGAGTTTGGAAGCGAGATGATGAGTTAAAGGACTGAGTAAAAACATTTATTAAATTTTTATTCCTCGCCACGAAGTGGAAGGGGCATATAGATTTACCCTTTTCCGTCCGTCCGTACATCCCTATGTTAAGTTTTGCTTTTAGGTCCATATATAAGTAACCTCTTGTAATACTTTAAGGATATTACATCAGTACATGCACCTCGATTAGTACTACCAGATTCACCAACAATTAAGGATCCTTGACCTACATTTTACGTTTGAGTGACTATTGTTAAATTTTGCATTTAAGTCCATCTCTTAACAACTACACATTATACCACATTGATGTTTCATCAAATTAATTGCCTTGATGAGTACTAACTAAATCATTGACAATTAAGTGGCTTTGACCTATATCTTAAGCTTGAGTGACTTTTGTTAAATTTTGAATTTAGGTCCATTTCTCATCAACTATACACTATACCACAATGATGTTTCATCAAATTAAATACTTTGACTAGTACTGCCCAAATCACTAAGAATTAAGTGGCGTTGACCTATATTTTACGCTTGAGTCTCTTGTTTAATTTTTGCGTTTAGGTCCATTTTTTAAGAACTAACATGCTATCACAATGGTGTTGCATCAAATAAATCATCTTGATGAGTGCTTTTCGAATAATCGATAATTAAGTGTCTTTTTTCACTACGCTTGAGTGACTTTCGGTAAATTTTGTGCTAACCAACTACACAACATATCATTATGATGTTTCATGAAATGACTCATCTTGGTGAGAACTACCAAATTCTTGGACAATTCTTTGACTTTTAAGAATTTGAAGTTGGGCAAATTTTGTTAATTTCTATTACCAAACAAATATTTATTGATTAATCATCTGTTACAGTACTTCTTGATGATTCCATAACAGTAGTTCTGCGACTGGAAACTTGCATAGGTTATCTACTGCGATAGATTTGTCGACAGGACATCCGTGTCTTTTAGACACATTCTTTAGTTTTATATAATTTTTGCCTTTAATATACGATTATTATAACCTACAATAATGGCACGGTGGTAAGTTGTGTGTTGCAAGGAATTGACTCTATTATATCTACAGAGAATCAAGTAAATTATTTACAAATTAGATAACAATAACCCTCTTTTCTGTGACTTTCACACAATTTTCTTCCATTTTTTCCAAGTTATTCCATATTTATAAATTCCAAGTCGTCAGACAATTAGGGATTTACTTTGTTTGGGTTCTAGTACTGCTGATGAGGAATAAATTTCCGAAATGGCCATACAGCTCATTAAAATTATTGCAGTTGGAGTTAACATATGTGTTATGGTCCCATGTTCATTTACTCCATATCCTTTCGTAAAATATGCTACAGTAATGCAGTGTAGCCTGCAGCTTTGGACACTCTATTACCAGTGTTAACCAGTAACTTGTTGAAACCTTACAGTTCTCCTTTCTTTTTATGGATTTCTCTTTTACTATTGACTGTAATATTTTCATATTTTATGAAAGGATATGGAGTGATGGAACACTTTGATATATATTCTCAACACTGTAACTGTTAGGTTGAATCTATATTATACAAATCAGAAAAAAGTATTACTAACCTAAGATACGGGTCGACAACAGCTGTAGGGTCATTGGTAGCTCCCATCCTGCACGTGCTTGTTTGGTGGTTGGATTCACGTGCATAATGACGAATCATGCATTTCCAGTAATCATCAGTGTCGAATGTGAAACGTCTACAGAAACCATCACACTCCTCCTGTCTTATAAACTTAGCCCCTATACTTTTCCACGCGGTGTTGTTTGCGAAGTCTTGTACAAAACGAAGCACTGTAATGAAATTGATTTGCCGAACTATTTTTAAATTGCCACCTCAAATTTTAAACTACATGTTGTTGTAAGATGATTTCCCTGGACTAAATGACATGTATTTGTAGAGACTTTGTCTAATGAGCATTTAGACAATATCCTTCATCGTTAATTTATGTTAAAAAGCAATATAAAGCATTGTATATCTAACGTTGTGAAAAATAAAAAAGTTAATTTGGTATTTTTGGCAAACCACAAATTCCATGGAAATCGGAACCCTACGAACATAAGTACTTCACATTAAGATCTGAAATTATCATTTTATGTAATTATTTATTTGGATTCATGAATTAATACATCAAAGATAACTCAAAACATTCACAATGGCCGAAAATCACAATCACATGCCACAATCTACTAGGGAACTGCACAAGAAAAACAATAAAAAGACAAAAGACAAAGATAGGAACTCGTGATAGCCGGACTTGGTACCGGCACTAGCATGAGCCAGCGCTAGGGTAAAACCGGTTTATTGGCACCCAAAACTCCCCTTTCTCTATCCCGTTTCCCTATAATAAAATAAGCATACACATGAAACCCAATACAGGTACACTTCTAACTCCAAGACCACAATCATCAGAAAGAACAAATAAGACAAAACGTAATTTAGAAAGATGTGTCAGAGTGCTCGCCGCTAAACTGCCGGCTAGCTCAAGGAGCCTTGTCAGCTGGTAAAACACTGTCACACTACGGAAGAAAAATCAAATTCAAAACTTCCCGAAGGGTTTTGTAAAGAATTATCATGAATTTCAGCAGACATCGGCAGTATCAGTGAGAGATACTATGTTTAACTTACTAAACCCGAGCATTATAACAATTAAGTTAGAAAGTAAACTAGGAAAGCCGAAATCTTGTTAAGCCATGTATACAATTTCATGTTGCGTAATCAACTCTATGAATCTTTATAATATTATTGAGTTGCCGTCTTTGTCTTTGTTATTTTATATTTTCACATCTTTGAAAGTTCACTCTACAGTAGAGCTGGAATATTGCTAAAGTTGACTTAAAAAAATCAATTAATCGGCAAATATAAATCAATTTATGATGCTATAATTATGAACTAAATGTATAATCTGTTTAAGTGGTACGTGTTCTTGGCAATTTATACGTACCTTTGACATAAGAATCTACGTCATCTGGGTTAGACAAATACTGAGGATCTATTAGAGGAGCTGCTAATGGATTTTTACTTTTTAGACGCAGTGTTCCCCGGCTTTTATGGTGCAATTTGCAGATAAGTACTGCAAACCCAACTGCTGCAGTTCGGTTAGTACCTCCGAATTCGCCCTGAAATTAAAAACTGTTCATTTGGTAAAATCTGTTTCAGATTAGAATGCAGATTATTTGTTATAGTTGATTATGGCTCATATGTTGCAGTTGCTACCTATTCCTTCAATCAGACCTGTTTCTGTTTTCAGTCTACCAACTTGTTTGATTTGACTCAAATTTGTTTTAGTTAAGATACTGATATTTCTACTTTAATATTTGTTGATATGAGTGTGATTTTCTATACCAATTGACATAAAAACCTAATACAAGACACACTTTTTTGAATACATAAAGTCTTTCATATGAACCCTTGCTCATGTAGTATATGTTCATTTATCCTGCAATGGTAGCTTAAATTATACAGATAAAGCCCTACGTATATTGCCTTGCTGTATCCTGCACAGCTGTATCTTGTATACTATACAGGATATCGATTTAAGCCACGCCTACTTCCGGTATTTATGGACAGACAGAAATCGACGAAAAAATCATTTTTATGTTATATTTTCCATTGAATGAAGTTGTTTTATGTATTGCAGGATAAAAACAATATACCGTATGTCGGGTTATTTTCGCGTCGGCTTTTGTTCGCGATTTTGGTCTAAAACAGGCCAGTGGAAAATTCGCTTCGTTCATAATTCGCGTTTTTATACTCAATCTAATTCATTTGAATGGGCAGTGAAATTTACGCGGAGGTGAAAATTTGCGTATGATTACCTACCGCGAACATAGCGAAAATTAAACAAACGCGAAAAAAACCCGATATACGGTACAATTAGTGTCTTTAGATATCAAATGTATTTGTTCTTGGCACGAAACATATTGAAATGCTCGCCAAAGGCTCGCACGTCAATCTGTTTCTAAGCCTTGTACAAATACAGTTGATATTTAAAGACACTAACTATATATTGTCTATGTACATTGAGCAATATCTCGGTTTCTATCAGAACGAGAGCGAGTCAATCAATTCAAATACTTTATAATAAAAAGTTTCATAGGTGGATTGCAAAATCGGTGCATCGAGGATGATTGCCACTGAGGAATGGATAAAGACAGGAAATTTGCCTTCCATCCGAGTCTGCTCTTGTGCCTAGGAATATAGAAGTGGTCTTAATAACGCATGAAACAGAGTTTTTCGACAGTTTGTCTACAATGATTCGCGGCCTGGTTTTGTGTATCAAGACCTCACAGTCCTGCATAAACATGAAATCCCTTTATCCACAACCCAAGACTGAGTCCCCGACAGCTCTGTCGAGTCCCTGAAAAACGATTCAGGGTTTAAATGCCAACGTCACCACAACGGCTTTATTTCCATTCTTGAAACAATAATTGTTGACCAATTGTTGAAATCAACAGAGTTATCTCTAAGATTGTGCACCTTTTTTGTATTCTAAAAGCTGATTAATTAATCTATAGATTTAGGTGAACTGGAATCGTCAACATGGTACGTTAAACAGTAAATACCGAATGAACAATTAATTTCAGTTCCACAGAAGAATGTTTCGACAACTTTTGTTTCTTCAGTAATAGATAATAAATGATATAAAGATACTTTCGTATCAGAGAGATCTACTTTAAAATCAATCCAGTTTGCTTTCTTTTTCATATATGTGAATATTCCTCCCAACTACTCATACCCTTTGTAGTGTTTTTTCTCTTTTCTATTTTTTTTTGGGGGGGGGTTACCTTTTTAAGGTAAGCTATGCAGTCGCGCTCTAAATTAGTTTCTGTTGTATTGCTACAGTTCTGTAAATTTTTTGCATATTTTTTGTTCATGATAAAAGATTGTATTACTGACATTGGTACAGTAATAACTAATACTAGGACGAAAACACACAAAGTTGTGGCTTTACCCTTTTATTCATTTTTTCTACAGCACATTTGATTGCATCCTTTTCATTAGCAAAGGCTTTAAAGCTCAGTTGTAGATCTGGATACGGGTAATCTCTTTTGTTCTCTTTTAAATGTGCAAAAATTGTGCCATCATTCCCTGGCCGTGTCTGAATACCTACAATATCAAAAACTGATAATAAATAGGGATTAATCGTGATAAAGAAATATCTCTTAATTATAAAAAGTAAAATGTAGCAAAATTGTCTTCAAGCCAGACATAGGCACAATACAAAAAGGTATTTTGAGCCAATGCAACATGACAGATACTTTACATCTGTGGAAGAATTCCCCTCTCATTTGTAAAAGTTTCATTGTTTGTTTCATGTTTGTAAATTTCACTGCAATAGTAAAAAGAGGTGGTGTAAACATATTACTAAAACCGAACTTACTTTAAATTTACTTTCTGCATATGGCCATTTCCATAACTTATGTTTCTTAAGTGCAGATCATAGTAAATCTTAACATTTGGAAGACCATAATTAAACCCACAGATATTTAAAACTGATAGAGAACAAATAACCAATGTAATTTTAATGGGCACCCAAAATCAGGCAAGAACGGCGCTTTGCATTAGGAAGATGCTCGTTAGTTTCCAACAAAATTAAAAAAAATAAAATATTGCAAGATTCAAAATAAATTGGCTGTTTGGTTAGAACCGAAGTACTGACTTCCCGGCTGGTCAACACCCTCGAGAACTAAACATTCCACCAGCGGAGACATCGACCCAGTGGTAACAAATAACTAAATGCCGAGCTCCCTGTACATTTAGTTTCTGTATGTGACCGTTTCAGCAACTTATTTCTAACCACTGACAAAACTAAACATTTGGAAAACCATAAATTGGAAGAAGTTTAAAACTGATAGAGAACAATTAGATAACTGATATGATCAAAATTGTAAGATAAAACCAGGTATGAACAGAGTTTTGCATGACGGGGATGCTCCTTAGTTTTCAACAAAAATTAAGATATCGCAAGATTCAAAATGAAATTACCTGAATGCCCTCGGGGACTAACAGTCCATCAGCAGTGGTGACAAATTACTAACTACAGAACTTATTGGAAATTTAGTTCCTTGATATGGCCATTTCGTGCTATGTCCCTTCAGTGCAAACAAATGTTTTGTTTTGTTTGAATGGAGGTTTTTTTTACTATCAACTGTACATATTGTTTTTCTTGTGTAGTTCCCTTGTAAATGTTATTTCAACAATGTTTGTAGGAAAATACACTTTTCCCACGCAACTCTTGCAAGCAGCGAATCACCTAAATACCCACGAAAGGATATCACTCTTTTTTAAGTTGTAAGAACCCCATTCCTAGCTCCGGGGAGAAAGAATAATTATATTGCTATTGCTTGAATTACTTGACTAACTTCTACAGTATTACTACAGTTGTATTATATCAAAATCAGGTTGCATAGTTACTAGATAATATTTAGTATCCAGCAAATTTACCATTTTGATGTTACCTTTTCTATAAAGAACGTAGTTTAAAATTTCCCTTTCGTCTAATGCCTTTTCTTTGTTCATATTTATACTTGTATTGGTAGAAAACTGGAAAAAATACTGCATATGGTCTTGCATTCCCTCTCCTACAGGAAGATTAACTTTCAGAGGAATCTTTAATGAAAACACAAATCAAATGAAAAGAAATACATAGAAACATGAAAGAAACCTTATACTGTAAACGTGATGATCTTTGCAGGTCATCATTTTCGCGTTTCTCGAATGTAAACATTGCGTGGGGAGTTTGTATTGCAACCAACAAAAGCCCGACATATTGTGTAACCCCCCCCAAAAAAAAAAATGTCGAGTGCGGATATTTTCGCAGAGAATGAATCGAAAGATGTAATAAGCTTGCTGCTTGTTGCCGTAATAACCAAAAGCTTTATTTCATCGAGAAGTCAACACGAGGCTTTCAACAATGAGCTTTGCTCATACCTCTTAGTAAGTTCAAGACGGCCCCTAGGACCGGTTTAAGTGGAATTCATTGGTATTTGTCGACCAACGTCATTTTACAAAAGAATATGGAGTAAATGAACATGAGACCATAACACATATGTAAACTCCAACTGCACTAATTTTAATGAGCTGTAAGGTCATTTCGGAAATCAATTCCTCAACAGCAGCACTAGTACCCAATCATAGGAAATCCACAATTTCAAAAATGCTGAAAATTCATAAATCCAAAAATCAGTAATATCAAATATAGCTTAGGACAAAACTACAATGGAGGGGGGTAAATCTTAGGTTTTATATAAATATAGATAATAATTATTAACAAAGTGTACACATGAGCTATAATCTCATGTACAAGTACACCATATCTTTTTGGGGGTCGGAAAACGTAAACTAGACAAAGGCAAAAAGACGACAAAATATAACAAACTAATTAACCTATCTCTATTTTCTCGTCTTTTCGTTTTCTGTCGTCTTTTCGTCTTTTGTGATATTATTTCACCACATACATCAGTTTCTTGATTTCGCAAGATTCAGCCAAGGACAAAGTTTTTCATGATGGAGATACTGCTTAGATTAAAAAAAATGAGATGTTTTTCGGTACCCATGAACCGGTTTAACCCTACCGCCAGCTCTTGCTATTGCCGGTACCAAGTCCGGCCATCCCGAGTTCCTATCGTTGTCTACGTTCGTCTTTTGTCTTTTTATTGTTTTCTTTTGTGCAGTTCCCTGGTTGATTGTGGTATGTGATTGTAGCTTTCGGCCACTGTGGGTGTTTCCTGTTTACTTTGCTATATTATCGGTTTTCGAGTCTGTACATAAGTCGACGACTGACCCCCACGACTGTGCAAGTGACACCCCCGAGGACCAGCAAAGGCATCACCCCAAGAGGAATAATATCAAAATACCGAAATTCAGTAGATTTACACTTTTGACATTTAAAATGCGATATATTTGGACACAACTAACAGAAATAATAAAGAAAAATGGAGTCTTCATTTCTACTATAAACTAGGCTAAGCGTACTGAGTTGTTCCTACACTCAAACCCGGTAGACACTGACCTTTAGTTTTCGAAGATGGTTTTTAGGTCCAATTCCAGACAGCATTAATATTTGTGGTGAACCGAAGACCCCTGCTGACAGAATAATTTCCTTTGTTGCTTTTATTCTCATGGTTTTTCCATTCTTAATGACGGTTATGACTTTGGCTGTTCCATTCCAAAGAATAATCTAAAACAAAAGAAGAAATCTGAGGCTGCATTACATAAATATGATTTAAATGACAACAACAGATACACCAAGAAATAAATGAGAAATGCCTTATTTGAGGAATTAACGTTTTCAACATGGCTTCACAACTTTAGACTATACAAGTAACATCAATTAAAAATGTTAAGCTTTAATGTTATGACATACAAGTATATGCATTGATAGAAAAACATGTGAAATGCCATTCTTACGCGTGCAACATGGCTGTTAATTGAAACCTGCAAATTTCGTCTGGACAAGACGGGACGTAGAAAGCAGCTGGCGGAAGTACAGCGTTCGCCATCTTTGATATTTCCTTGGAGAGGACAAAATCCTGAAAAAGATTTTTACTGTAATCATTATTGAATTCAAACGATAACATACATGTATTTGAAAAATACGCCTTCAAAGTTGAAAAAAAATAAAAGATATTAAATTTTGTCTTCATTTGATTTCTTTCAATAACAAAATACCGATGTCAGTGAGTCAATCCAGGGTTGAGTCAAAACCGGTTATTTCAAATCCATTAAGACGTGATTTATAATGAAAACATAAGGTCAAGTACAAAAGACATATATAAGACAGTCATATACATTCAAGACCAACCAAAATTAATTCAACACATCAGTGGTATACAAGATTATGAAAAACTAGATGTGCTAACTAGACCATGAAATTGAGGTCACAGGCAGAGTGTTATGCACTACAGAAGATGAACCCACATATCAAATATCAATGACCTACCACTAATATATACTGAAAAACTACACTTCTGCACTAGGACATGAAATTGAGGTCAAGGACAAAAGCAATGAGACAGACTGCCATGTACTACCAAAGACCAACCCATATACCAAATATCATTGACCTACCACTTGTAGTTACTTAGAAACTGACCTAATCACAAAAACTTAACATGCTCACTAGACCGTGAAATTGAGATCAAGGACAAAAGCAATGTAACAGACTGTCATGTACTACTAAAGACGAACCCAAAAACCAAATATTATTGACGTACCACTTGTAGTTACTTAAAAATCGACCTAATCACAAAAACTTAGCATTCTCACTGGACCGTGAAATTGAGGTCAAGGATAATAGCCATATAACAGGCTGTCATGTACTACCCAAGACGAATCCATATATTAAATTTCATTGACTTACCTCTTGTAGTTGCTGAGATATTGACCTAATCACAAAAAACTTGACATCAAAGTTTACGCCTTGGCCGTCGACGCCGTCGCCTTGGCCGTGGCCGTCGCTGTCATTCTTTGTACGCATATGTCTCGCTTTCCGCGACTTTCGTCGCGGGCGAGACAAAAAGTGTTAATAAAATACTCACCATAGCTATAAAGTACTTATAAATGTTTTATTACCTATCTGGTGTTCACTATTGTGTATTACATATCTGATGTTCACCATTTGGGAATTACCTATCTGATGTTCACCATTGTGTCTTACCTATCTGATGTTCACCATTAGGTATTATATATCTTATGTTCACCACTGTGCATTACCTTTCTGATGCTCACCATGGTGTATTACCTACCTGATGTTCACCATTGTGTATTACCTATCTGATGTTCACCATTGTGTATTATCTATCTGATTCACCAGCCCAGTAGTCAGTACTTCAGTGCTGACCCGAAAGCCGATTTTTATTTGGAACCGTACAATATCTATATTTTTGTAAATTCTGTTTAAAACTAAGGAGTGTCTCCCTCATGCAAAGCTCTGTCTTTAGCTGATTTTGGCTTTATATTTAGATCTTATTGGTCATTTGTTCTCTATTAGTTTTGAAACATTTTGAATTTATGGTCTTCCAAACGTTTAGATTTTATCTGCACTGATGAGACATAAGTTGTCGAAATGCGCATATGCAGAATTTAAATTCACAGTAACTTCGGTATTAAGTCATGTTCACTATTAGAGACGTCCGGATAAGCTACTTTACTAACCGTACTTTAACATAATCAACTTAACTAACATAAGGCTCGAGTTATCACGCATTTTTTTATTTGAGAGAATGAGATTTTTTTCATGATTTTTATTCGAAAAGTGTAGGTTATAGAAATCAATATTAAACTGGTAAATTATTGGAATTTAATTCACAATACTTCAGGATCTTTTTGAGAACTATTAACACATTGCCAAAACTAATTAATATATTTAAAAAGAATCAGAATTTACCTTTATAAGTACCTAAGTGATAAAATTAACTGTTTAGAAACACACATACATATACATGCTGCAAAAAATATTTTCTTTGGAATTCAAGAATACGGTACTTTCGAGAGATAAGAACTAATGAGACAAAAATGAGTCGACCTCAAACTTCAAAAACAAGTAAGCGGGAATGAGACTTGATTATTCCTGACATACATCCCAAAAACAAAATAATTAATTATTCGAAGTGTACTCTGATATTCGTCTTATGACGATGTTTCTATTTGATGTTTAGTAAACGTGTAGCGCTTTAAAATAGATTAAAACAATCGTGTACACTTAGCTCAACAGTTATATATTAACAAGTACTGGTACTATAATGGTGTACTGTTTTTATGTAATGGAAGAACCTTTCAAGTTACAAACAAGACTTGTAAGTCCATTATTGTATGTTTTTTTGGGAGGATTCGGTGATCAGACATCTCCTACCCTCTCCAACTGTGCACCTGAAATCAAATTATTGAAATAAAACTCAGAATATCTTAGAAACACGGTTATACTTTTAGTTTTCATTGCAAAAATGATTATGCCATTTGGACGTGTTACCATTGCATGTTTCGAATTCTCTATTCGTTTTGTGTTACAAGGGAATTTACAGTTATGAACAAAACTTTCTGAATAGTAAAAAGTTATATTTTCGAAAACATATATAAGTATACATTACTGTTGAATGAACGCATGGTCTTCATAAGTATTTACATTATTTTTTCCTAAATAAAGATCGACGGTTGAAATTTGTTATATAAAAGAAGATCGGCCTGTGCACATGTATGGATATAAAAGTGGGCGCACAGTTGAAGTAAACAGAGCTTTGGTGTACTGATTTATTTAGGGCGCGTTCTGTACCAAACAAGCTTTATTTATGTACGAGAAAACTCGTTTCTCATTTATAACCATGTTTGCCAAATGATTACAAAGAGCTGAAAGATAGAATTCTTGCTTCGATTACACCGAAATGCAACCTGTATAGACAGAAATTCATCATAATGTCTCGCTTCTTGTTCATTTGTCTGTTCATCTCTGTGATACGTCATCTCCATTGTTATATCCTAAACTGTCAGAGTCATGTATATCTTATTCAGCAGATTGCACTACATCTATTTTTTCTGAACTGTCAATATCATAACTTCAAAGTGCTTGCTGTAATGTCCTGCACATGTACGTTGCAAGTAAACACTTTAGAAACATGAAGACTATGTAAAATTGCATAGAGCTTTATGGTTTATATAGTGCTAATAGAATTTCACATACCATATAAATGCCTGTAACAGTAACAGTTCTCTTTGAGGTATAGATAAAATAATGCTTTAAGTTAGTAATAAACAACAGCGACAATAAACAAAAAAAAACAAAAACAAAAACAAAAACAAAACAAAACAATCAATCAATTAATTAATATATGTAGGACTCAAATCTGTGTCCTGTCGCTAATCTGTGTCCTTTCGCTAATCTGTGTCCAATATTCACGTCACAATACAAAAAGTTTTCAAAATATATTCAATGACGTCACCACACGCAAATCTGTGTCCGTTTGGAAAACCTCAAATCTACGGCCTTTATAACAGATGTATTCGCGGTATTATTCTTTCATTTTTATATCATTTAGGTTAAATCACAAATATCAAATTAAAAGAAACTTCATAAGCATTTCAAATCTTTTTCTATATAGTATCTATTCTACCACATTATCGTTTAAAAGTAGCTGTTCAAAGGGAACGAATTTTAAAAGGCATTAAAATTATTTGTATACATATCACTAGAGAAAATAAGGTTTCGCTATCTATTTCTCTTATTTCAACGATGACAAACGATTTTTACTTTGATTTCTTGATATAATAACCACTGAACCTCGTGAAAGCTATGGTAATGAAATCCCGTGACTTTTTTTTAATTTGTGAAACGAATTTCCCGTGAATTTTGTAAGAACCCATAACAATGCCGTAAAAAAATGCCTAACATTTTGTCTCGGGATAATCCCGGGAATTGGTTTCTGAC
>MJUU01037681.1:119295-130458 GCA_002080025.1 Modiolus philippinarum
AAAAATCGAATTTCTGATATCAAAAAATAGAATTTAATTTCTGATATCAGAAATTCGATATTTTGATATCAGAAAATAGACTTTTTGATATCAGAAAATGGATTATTTGATATCAGAAAATCAATTTTTTGATATCAGAAAATCAATTTTTTGATATAAAAAAATCGGATTTTTTGATATCAGAAAATATTTTTTGATATCAGAAAATAATTATTGATATCAAAAAATAATTTTTGATATCAGAAAATCGATTTTTTGATATCAGAAAATGAGGAATAAATAGCAAAACGGTGCCTCATAATGTTCACCTTTGTGTATTATTTGTCTGATGTTCACCTTTGTGCATTACTTATCTGATGTTCACCATTGTGAATTACCTATCTGATGTTCACCATTGTGTATTACCTATCTGATGTTCGCCGTTGCAGTCAACGACTGGTAAACCTTTTTCTTTGGCAGCTGATTGGTGAAGGAAATCTAGAGGAGATGTATGTGCCTCAGTTATGACCAGTGGCCCTCCTCTGCCATGATATGCTACAATACAAGCAAGACTCTCCTAGTACAAATAAAACTGATTCAACGTTCAGTATTTTAGGACTGAACAAATTCATTCTTAATTATTCCCTTAGTAGTACATCAGTGGCTTCTGTATGGATGAAGCTAGCAAACATATTGTCTGTTGTGCCGCAGTTGTGGCAAAAGATCGTGAAAAAGAGGGCACTTCATGAGTACAACTTACATTTTGTCGCGTGTGTTAAACTTAATACTTACTGAATATGCCTGTAATTAAATATTAATAATATTGATAATATCATAAAGTGGAGCCCTTAATTTTACAAGGATAGTTTTACATTTCATAAAGCAGAAGTATACAATCAGGACTGAACAATTATTTAAAGTCGCATATTTCATTTCCTACTTCCTACCACCATAAGTTTCATGTTTTGATTAAGATTTCTAGCTTTAAATGAATTCGTAATGTTAATTTTACTCACAAGAATTCATCAACTCTGGTATCTGTATATCTTCAGACTTTTTGAAAAACGGAAGTACGTCATCATAACCCCATCCTGTACACCCCTCATCTTTCCATTTGTCATAGTCATATCTACTTCCTCTTACATAATTCATTCCATTTATACTTCCTGTTCCTCCTAACACCTTGCCTCTTGTTGCTTTAGCTCTCTGAAATTGACGACACTGTCGAATTTTAGCATATTTTTCTCTTAAATCCTACAAGGATTGTTTTATTTCATACAAAACTACTTCCGCAAGATATATTCAGCGCAAGGGAGTAAATATTTTCATATGCAACAAAATTTTCGGTATATCATGAATATAAGAATTAAGACAAAAAACAAAAAAAAAACCTGTTAGGTGCATCTCAACTGTGCAAGTTCTCTCCTCACGTGGTTTGGCTATCCCTTTAGCTCCTGTTGGTTATTTGTTCTCTATCAGCTTTCATATATATTTTGGTTTATGACCCTATTGGCTATTTGTTCTCATATATTTCGCTTTATGGCACGCTTTTCAAATGATTTGATCTGCTTTGGAAGGACACTTGTTGTCGAAATGGCCATTTGCAGAAACAATACTTACAATAACTTTGGTCTTTACTAAGTAATAAAAGGATTTCCAGTAAATGCACATGAGACAAAGTCTCTACAAATATATGGCAAAACAAAGCAATTGTACAACGCTTTTGTTGTTCTACACTTTGGGTCCACCATGAGGCCTTCACCTTTGCTCATATCTAATAGTAAGTTCAAGACGGATACTAGCACCGGTTTGAGCGGAATTCAGTGCTACACCCTAGCATTAATGAGATAAAATATCCAACTTTTGCGTGTAAGTTGGGCAAGTTAAGTTGGTTGCTAGTTTGGATATTAAAGTTATATTGTAACAAGCTTGTTGCATTATTTGGAAAAAATGATGGTAAATGGTCTAGATCTTGGAATGGATCTCCATAAATACTACATTTGTTATTAAATATATCTATTAATCTATTATTCTTTATCGACACAACACTAAAATCTTACATGCCCTTTAGTTGCAAAAGATGCATGTTTTTGTCGTACTGTGTAAAATCCCTAGTTTTCTTTTGATTGATGCGCTCGTCTCCATGGCAGTGGTATCCGTGTAAATTCATTTTCCAGATCTGATCCCCCAGCCTCCAGTAACAAAACACTGACAGGGTCTTCAGATAGTCTGGTTGCTATAATAGATCCCGCAGAACCAGCACCAACTGCAAAATGGACAAAAAAATCCAATTTGAGATAATTATTTATAAAGGTATTATAACAACAATGTTTGTACAACGTATCTTCTAAAAATTAACTAGTATGTTTCCTGGGAGTGGCTTAATACCTTTGATTTCCATTTTTAATTGTTACAATTCAATTCTGCATATATTATATATTATCAAGCGTATTTGGCCAGTTATTGCGATTCAAAATGCATAAAAACTTCTTAAAAGGCGACCGCGAACGCATGTGTTGTCATATGCCCAATCATGGGGGGGCTGATTATAGTCTGGATTTTTAGGCAAGTTAGAATTGGTTCTCATTTTTTAGCCGTCGTTCAAGTTAGTAAACCCCTATTCTATGTTACAACAATGAAATAATGTAAATATATTCAGTAGGTGAGGTCCGACCCCTAATCCTGAGATTGCAGGAACTTCAAAGTTTTATTGGCTTTGTATCGTCTTACCATCCAGCCATAAAGTACATTTTCATTGTGAATGAATCGGAATTGGTGTTTTAGGCATTTCCTGCACGGTATCCGACTATGGCATTGAAACTTCAATCTTCTATAAACCCACAGATGCTCATTGTTACCTTAATTGCAACCTGCAAGGATGCTGTTCCTAAGTCGCAATTGTAAAAATGACATCGTTCTTCACTTCAAGGGGGTATCCCAAAGCCGTTGTTGACAGGGCCTCGGAATACGTTTGTAAACAGAGTAGACAACATATTCTGCGTCCAAACGCAAGTAACAGAATGACAGAGTACCTCTTGTTCTGAATTACTATCCCTACGACATAGCCATCCGCAATATTCTCTTGAATCATTTTAAGGGCATTGTTATGGAATACAGTTTGATGGATGATGTTTTTCAATCAGTGCCCTTCATGGCTTTTCGTCGGGGAAAATCTCTACGTGATCATCTAGTCAGCAGTAACTTAAAATATAAAGTAGTGCTGGCTAATTACAAGGGCATGAAAGGATGTAATAGACCTGTTCCCATACTCTCGAAACCAACGAAATCCGATATCCTGATAACGCATTTACCATACATAACGGATACACCTGCACAATACGGAATCTTGTATATGCTATCATATACGGGCAGTGCCAAGAGATATACGTAGGGGAGACCTACGGCCGACTAGGTGGCTGCTTTGTGGAACAAATTTGCTCTATCCGTAATAATACGGATTGCCCAGTCGGTAATCATTTCAGACTCCCTAACCACTGCCAACAAGATATATGTATGTAAGTAACAGTGTTAATAAAATTGCATGGAGGCCAGGACAATAGACGTACGTTGGAACAACGAATTATATTCAGATTGGGGCTAGTGTGTTGCTATTAGTGTACACAAAATATCAAAGATGTTTTGCCTGTATAATATCTATACTTCATTCTTCACGACCCACTTGAGGACGACAGATCTGTCGAAATATATCGGTCGACTTTTTTATTGTTTCTACTCTTTTATTTTGCTATGTGTTTTTATAACTTTATGTTATATTTTAGATTTTAAATTCATCCCTTTCAACAGCTCACATCTTCATGTATCTCGTTATTTTGTTATTGACCTTGAAAATATTTGAAAGATTTGAACTTTTTATTGCAAACTGTGGCGGGGACATTTTATTCCAATAAGAAGATTAATGGTTATTATTTTCTTTTTTCTATCTTCAAAAACTGTCAAATAAAGTATATGATATATATAAAAACTACGGGTTATTACATTGTGGTTGATTATTACAAAGTTGGTTGGGACACTCAACCCAGATTCCAATAAAATTCTCGGGTGAAAAAAAAAGATCAAAACCCATGATAAATGAATAGTTTTGCATTTATTCATGTTAGTAATGCTAAACCATAAACCTTGTATCAAAGAGAAAATATTTTGAAAGATTTTTTTTTTATTACAAAATGCGCTTTTATTACAAACCGGGTCATTACAAGTGCACGAAAAATCAGAGTTTTTCCTATTGGGCTTGGCTTTCGATGAGGGATATTTAGAAAATTGGCTCATATCAAATACACATATTATAATTTACACTATGCATTGACTTATTCCACTTTGTCCATGGGTGACATAGGGCGACTACAGTCTTCTTCCATTCGTTGTTCAGCCCTCTTCTTCATGTGTTCTTTTGTCTTCCTCTTTTCCGGTGACAATATGCATTGATCAGGTTTATATTTTTGTATAATTAATACTGGAATTACAATTGGTGTCATTCACGTAGGGGTATATTAAGTGATTGCAAATTTGGCGGGAAACCGAACTCCTGTGAATTTTTCTTAAGGTTTGACAATGAATGAATATGACAGAGTGAATAAAATTTAATGATTTTTTTTCACAGAATGCTCATAAACATGTATAAAATGAAATTATGGGCAAAAATGAATTATATTCCTTTGAACGGATAAAAGCAGAGGCTTCCGAAAATCTGGCAGAAATTTCGAACCAGTATGTTGATTAATATAACGAATGTTGAAATCTGACTCTATTAAACATTTAGCAATCTCACATGAGTCACTAAAACATCTGCATTAAACCAATTGATTATGGAACATGGAAAACATGGTAAACAGAAGAATGAATTTAACATTGAAACAAGGAGGATAGTTGTAGCTAACGAAATATCTGCGGAAAGAGAAGAGGTCTTCACCCCGGGGGTCTTCAACAGAGTCGTTATCGGTAAATAAGAGATACAATGAAATGCTCTTATGTTTCTTTTAATCTTACTCGACAATAAGTCCATTTTATGTATTTTTCGAGACCTTGTAGATAGTCTGTGCTTATCACAAGAAAAGACATGCGTATGCATGTAGTAGTGGGTGTGACTGTCAATATATCTATTATTTGTGTACTGTACAAACCTACAATATAATCGTAGCGTTTCTTAAAAGGTCGATCAAATATTCCATCCGGGTCTCTTTCATCTTTTAGTTGAGAAGCAAGAAAATTCAGCAATGTTGTGTTGGCAACTAATCCAATAAGAGCTGACCCCAAAAACATCTCTGAAAAGCATGTTAATAAAAATATAACTCTCATGTATTGACACAGTATTCCTGGTTGTCAACCATTCCCGCATCCTAATTACATGTGACATACGCGAGGGCAATCCTGTAAACCAAAAGTTCTGCTGTTTTATTGTCTGTCCGATCTCAAATAGTTCATGTGTGTATATTACTTTGTATAAATATGAATCGCGGATGGTACATCGCCCATTAATGTGTAGTAAAGTTTTAAGAAAATGAAGGTCATTTTTTTTAAAACTCTGACATTATTGGAGTAGTCTGACCATCGCGGTTTTTGGACAATTATTTTATGTGATGCTTTTGACTCAAAAACAGTTTTCTTTTATGAAAAGGGAGCTGTTTATTGCTGAATTGGCAAGGGTTAAAGTATTTCCCCATGAAAATATGCCCCATTTCCCCATGCCTGGCAGAGCAAAGCAGAGAAGACCGGGCGAAACAAGTTGCATAGAAAATTACTTCGTCCCAAACTGTTTTGTATTTCAATTTTCTCTTAAACCAGGCGCGGATCCAGGCAATTTGAAAAGGGGGTTCCGATCGGGAAATAAAAGAAAATTTCGCCGAGCGGAGAGAGGCGCGAAAATTTTTTGTGTTTTGTCTTAGTAAAACATCGAGATATTCGTTAAAAATTATATGATTGTCCAAAAAAGGGGGTTCCAACCCCTGGAACCCACCCCTTTGGATCCGCCAATGTAAACTATGAACATATAAATAAGACTAATATGTACCAAGTTAACTCTCACTGAAATCTTAAATTTTAAATGAAATGTGTCTAAAATCAATCTTAAATCAAAACAATTTTGTAGTTTTTCACGATAATTTATAATATGTTTTCTTTGCTGAAATGTGTTGCAAGAATCATTCTTACCTTAAAAATATCCTCGAAGAGATGGGTATAAAATAAATTTCTCTCATACTATCTATATTCTCAGCAAAAATGCAAGTAGTTTTTATCTAAAATTATACGTAGATCTATTTATCACAGAAGATTTATTAAACTTATCGTGTACTTGATATATCATTTATTCTTAAAATACAACATTGTCAGTCTTTTTCTTGGCTAAACTAAGGTGAATATGAAGTCAGTTGCTGACATATTTTGATTAACAGACTTTTTCATCCATACTTTTTTTCTGATAGCATCATATTCATCTAGACAAAGTGACTTTTTAGACAACACAATATGTCACAATCGTCTTTTTTTTAGATCTGCATACTCTTTTCAAAGTATACAAATACAAATAGTAAAAAAATAGTTGACATAAGGATAAATACGCGTCATGCAATGAAATAACATCCTGTATACTTGGAGGTCCGCGCTGATTATCAATTTTGATTTTGGCTTGCGAAAACTTAATTTCATAAAACATTGCCTAAAGGAAAGAAGTATCTCACTCGTGCAAACCTTTGTCCTTAGCTGATTTTGGTTTTTCCTTTTGAGCTCCTTACATCTTTCTGATATTGATTTTGATCATTTTGATCTGCACTGGAGATACCGGTAACTTGTCAAAATGGCCATCCGCTGAGGTTACCAGCGACTGGAAGCCCCTGTTAACGTTGTTGGTCCGAAAGGTATTCGCCAGCCCAGTAGTCAGGTACTTTGGCTCGAAAACCGATTATATTTGGGAACTTGCAATCTCTATTTTCACAAAAATTAAAACTAAGGACAATCTATTCCGTGAAAAGCTCTTCACGGGATGGTTTTGGCTTTTCCTTTTGGACCTTTTGTAATTAAGTTCTGTATGAACTCTTTACATTTTTTCGAAGTGATCTTCATAATATTTTGACATGATCAGCACTGAAGAGACAAAAGTTGTCGAAATGGTCATCTGCAGAAATTTACGGCAACTTTGATATTCAAGATGTTAATTAACATTTACATCTATTCTGAACATCAGAAGAAACGCACCAAATTTTAATGCTGCTCACCTTCTGTAATATTAACACTTTTTTAATTCATTAAATTTTAAAGATCTTAAACAAACAAGCCATTTTTTTCAAGGCAAATTTCATTATGAAGCAGCAGCAACAATTTGTGTGGAAAATGTACGAAAACAAATGTCCAAGAATTGCTTTCCTTAAAATGGCCTTATTGTAACTTCCCCGTTTCCCATCTTTTTTCTATTATTGTAAAGTTTATTGTCCGGGGTTACCAAAGGAGTTACTCCTGACCCTTTCTTACAGTTAGGCGCACCAAGAATTGAAATTTCATTGTTTTGCGTCATTTTTGCATTTTTTGGTGAAAAAGTGATTTTTTGACAAATTAAAATTGAGATATCAAAATCCTTTAATTTTTTCAGAATTTTGTTAGAATGATTACAGCAACAACGTGAAAAAAATTCAACATGTTCTAACAAGTATTTGAAGAGATGCTTGCTTTTGAATTTTATGATACAAAGAAATACACGTTGGTGGTGCGTTTCTTTCGATGTTCAGTATATAATTGAATACATGTATACATGCATTTGACAGAAGTTTTTAGATTGAGCTGTGGTATTAATGTATAAAATGTTTTATTCGAAGATTGATTGGCGATGTAGAAAACATAATATTGAAGGATTCGGAGAATTAAGAATGTTCGCCTAGTATTCGACTTTAACGAGACCAACAAACGAGATAATTTTCTAGGGTTGCAAGCAAAAGAAAGTAGTGCATAGACAATAACAAAATAAAGGTTACTGTAAATTTACTGAAGTTTCTACATATGGTCATTTCGACAACTTATGTCTCTTCAGTGCAGATAAAATCAAAACAATGGAAACCCAGGGATCGCAAATGTAAAAAGCTGATAGATAACAAATAATAACTACATCTCAATTGAAAGCCAAAATCAGCTAAGGACAGAGCTCTGCATGAGGGAGATACTCCTTAGCTTTAAACACAGTTTTCTAATTTAGATATTGTAAGTTTCCAACTGAAATGATCCTGGGATTGAAATCAGCTTTCGGGCAAAATAGTCCAACTTAGCAAGGAGTTTAGAAGCGATCTCCATGACATTATACAATGCACTTCTTTAGGGCTTAATTTGTATAAAAATATATTTTCCATTGAAGAGTGCACCTAAGAGACAGGGTCCGGAATTGTCATACATATCAAGGGTTCATACAAATGAAAGTTATAATATTGAATTAGATAAGGTATTATACATACCTACCTGCCGTATAATGACAACTGCTGCCAAACTTAAGCTTATAGATGTTCCAACTTCTGATTTTCGATAGGCTTTTTGAAAAATCATCCGAAATTTCGAATGGATAGTATAATCAGATGTTATAGCTCAAATGAAAGGTTTTACGTATACTCTACTCATTTACCCATCATATATACCCAATACTGCCAAGCCCTAAAAGGGTCCCATACACATGGGCAAAGTAGGTCCTACTACTGTGCTTACCATAGAAACCTTTTAGTTGAGATACCCTCCCCCCCCACCACCACCACACACACACACAGGAACTTATATGTGATTTTCAAGTAACCTTATATGTCCCCTAAAACAATAGATAAATCCATTTGCACAAATAATTTTCCAGCATTTTTTTAACCCCAATCGTAGATTATGGATATTTTTTTATTTTTCATATTACGATCATTTTTGTGTCAATTTTGACCAAATTAATATTCAATGGTAAGTATTTTGGCTCTAAAGAAAGTGTAATTATCGTCTTTTGAAATTTTTAAAATTGGAAAATATCACCTCTGAAAAATAAGGACAAAATAGAAAATGTTTTAGTTTTTGTCTTTGTATGTTAACTTTCTGTTCTTTTTTTATTTAATCCTCCTCTGTCGCTTTCGTATACATGATATCTTTTTCATCTTCACTGTATCCTTCGATGTTTTCTTCGTCGCAGTTGGCATATGTACCATTTAATACTGAACTAAGGCATCAATCAGAGATTAGGGATAAATTCCCTGTCAAGCAACTTGATTTAGTTCTATTGATCCTTCAACTCTCTGTCTACAATTATCGTCGCAAGGATCAAACAATGTGGTACTGCGATGTGTGCTCGCTTCCAGACACCAAGTTTATAGTTTGTACTCTTATAATTGTCAACGAGACACTTTCAGCATAGTATTTATACACTTATTTCAATATTTCTCTTCGAATAGAACGTGTTCAAGGAGTTGAGCAACATTTCTCTTTAATCTTACTGTACCGCCAATCATCTACCTTCTCAAAATGTCTCAAACCATACAGCCTCCAACTCTGACAGAATTGTGACCGGTTTTACATTTATTCACTTTTTCCTTTAAATGCACTGGTACTATAACAACGGGTGAAAGCATGGAGTCACAAAAGGGCCGAACAATATCCTAGACCATATTCATCATATCAATTAATAAGTATCGAACTATACGACAGAAGGTTCAATACTGAAGCATAATATAGCAGAATAAGGCATATGTCACTATCGGGACTTTTGACTCAGAGATATCTGTAGCTATACAGCTTCGTTCTCACTTGTCAGTAGGTAGACATGGCGTTCAGAGACTGGACTGTAATGAGGGGGTCTCAATGGGGGGTCCCCTTCCCGAAATCCCGTCGATTTTTTCTACACTTTCCCGTTTAACGGGTGGGAAAATATTTTACAAAGACCCTTAAAGAGGATGCGTTTTCCCGTTTTACGGCCTCAATTTTCGGCAGTTCCCGCTTCACGCTGGACATGCCTTCCCGGTTTCACTTGCCCCTTTTTCCAACGATCCCGTTTCCCATTTGCTTAAAAAGGTCAATTCCGCTTCCCGCTTATACCCAATCGAGACCCACTAATGAGCTTCATTCCCTGTAATTTTGCACCAGAACAATCCATTTTCCATACCCGACAGAACATATCGATGAGCTGCTTTTTGTTCTCAACATTTCCCAGAAATTTTTTCCAGTCTGCTGGCTTCTTTCTATGTGTTTTCAATCCTCTAAATCAGCTTTTCACTTGAACCGTGCGTTGTTTCCTTTCTATTAAATTTACAGTGTTTTACTTTGTATGAATCCATGCTTTATTACGCCAGCTTTCTTTAGCACAATATCAAGTATCTTTCCGCAAATATCTTTGAAAGTTGAAGGGAATTCTTTAACGTAATAGAACTTTTATGACAAATGTCTTGTCATTAGACAGAGGGCACAATTTTCAGTGTCTCTTGTCAGATGATAAAAACCCTTTAGTTTGTCCGTTTTATAAAGAAACCCATCAGCGGTGGCAATGCTTTATGCAGTTGGAGTCTAAGGATATGTCACCAATTCTTTAAGATCTAAATTGCGATAGTATTAACAATCAATTGAAATTCTATGTTGCTCTGCTTTCTGTATTTGAGCCCCTTATTGGAGGAAGACTTGATCTTTTTTCTTTGTCAGTTCAGCAAGTTCTTCAAATTTCTGACCACAAATTTGCTAAAAAAATATTTGTCCTTAAACGGTCTGTATTTTCATTTCCCCCTTTATTTCAGTAGTCAAAACATCTTGATCAATGTATTCACAAAGCCAATGATCGTCTCAACTACTTTCACAACGCAATTGTCTACACGCTTTATTTCAGAGGGTTGCAAATCGTGGTGTGTTCCATTTCTTGATCTGTCGTTCAACATATTCGCTTATTCTAATCCAAATCGCTCGATTATGTTCTGCGTGAATCCACGTCTGATACGACTCGTAATTTCCCAGTCAGCAGGTTAAGCCTGGGCTGCTACCACCTGCGACTCCGTGCGATTTGGAATTTTCCTGAAAGTTTCTTCTATCGTCCTATCTGGTGGGAATAATTCTGTTCCAATAACTATTCTAACGCCGAAAATTAAGGTGAAGAAACAGATCAGCTAAAAGTAGTTCACAGTTTGTGACCATTGGAATTCCAATAGTCTGTACAAAAGCAAGTTCTCCAAACTCAACAAAAGAATTGTC
>MJUU01037683.1:0-17969 GCA_002080025.1 Modiolus philippinarum
CTCCAAGACTTCAAAATGGCGACCGGTGCCATGGGAATGGTAAAAAAGGGGGAAAATCAAAGTGTTCAGAATTGGATGAAATTTTACAGGTAGGTTGCCTTACATGTGTAGAATTGACTTCTTGTCTCCAAGACTTCAAAATGGCGACTGGTGCCATGGAAATGGTAAAAAAGGCGGGAAATTCAATGCGCTCAGATTTAGATTAAATTTTACAGGAAGGTAGCATTGCATTTGTAGAATTGACTTCTGGTGCCCTAAACCTCAAAATGGTGGCCGGTGCCATGGCAAAGGTAAAAAAAGGCGGGAAAATCTATGTGCTCAGAATTTGATGAAATTTTATAAGAAGGTTGCCTTACATGTGTAGAAGAATTGACTTCTTATCTTCAAGACTTCAACATGGCGCCTGATGCCATGGACACGGTAAAAAATGAGGGAAAATCAAAGTGTTTTGGATGAAATTCTACAGGAAGGTTGCCTAACAAGTGGAGAATTTGCTTGCAGTGTCCAAGACTTCAAAATGGCGACCGTTGCCATGGAAACGTTAAAAAGGGTGGGAAAATCAAAGTGCTTAGAATTGGATGAAATTTTACAGGAAGGTTACCCAGCAAGTGTAGAACTGGATTCCGGTCTCCAAAACTTCAAAATGTTGACCGTTTCCATGGAAACGGTAAAAAAGGTGGAAAATCCCAAGTGCTCAGAATTGCATGAAATTTGACAGGAAGGTTTGTTTTTTTTTAAATCTGTGGATCCCATCTAAAGCCTTTGAATTCTGATATGGGAGTTCGTTGGGAGACTTCTTGTGTTTGCATCCAAACACAATTAATACTAGTTATTATTATTATTCTTTCTTCCACCTCTTTTTGTCCGGGTATTTTCTCAATGATGCCTGGACATAATTCAATCATACTTGGTAAAAAGTTGGATCACTATCTGAAGTTGTGCATTCAAAAAAAAATCTTCCAAAAGGCCGCCATTCCCAATATGGCCGCACGAATACGAAAATTTCGAATTCGGTCAAATTTCAAATAAAGTTGATATTTTCTAAGTGATGCATGGGCAGCTTTCAATCATATTTGGTACAAAGATGGATCACTATCTGGAGAAGTGTATGCAAGAAATAAAATTTCAAAATTGTCGCCATTCACAAAATGGCCACCATTTTACGTCAAAAATTCAACTTTGTCCGATTTCAAGTAAAATTTATTTCTAGGTAGATTTTGATGCTGCAAACAAGATGAATTGGCTGCCAGGGTCGACATCAGGTATTGCTTGCAATTGCAAATCTAGTTGCTATCAATTTTTTTGTGGACATGTCAATAAGTGCATTTTGCTCCTTATTAAAATACAAATTACTTAATTACAGCACTGTTATATTTTACAAACGGTTTCGTATAGGTATATTTTAGTTCTCCAGATGGTCATTTAGAGAGGGTTCATTCCTTTATATTTTATATGTCAGTATGAAAAGAATACGATCATTTTTTGCTAAATTTTCGTTTATTAACTGGAAATATATAAGCTATGTATCTTTCAAAGAATAGAATTTCGTTAATAAAGACTTTCTTTAAAATTGTCATGATATGTCAAAAGAACACGTTACACTATACATTTTCCCCGTTTTTGGCCTATAAGAGAAATATGTGATTATCTCCCCTGTTTACAACTTCAATTTGAAATATTATTAAATAACCATGTACATTTTGTATTCAGATCATATCATTGTTAAATTTTCATGAAAATTACACTGTAGTTTAGATAATTGTTGTGTCCGAAACTTGTAGGAAAAACAAAAGCTACATACAGAATTACGACAACATTACAATCTACCTTTAATATTCATATGACAAAAAAAATTACATACAGCATGGGACAAAATTACAATCTACCTTTAATATTTGTATGACAAAAAAAACAAAAGCTACATACAGCATTAGGACAACATTACAATCTACCTTTAATATTTGTATGACAAAAAGCAAAAGCTACATACAGCATAAGAACAACATTACAATCTACCTTTAATATTTGTATGACAAAAAAAAAGCTACATACAGCATTAGGACAACATTACAATCTACCTTTAATATTTGTATGACAAAAAACAAAAGCTACATACAGCATTAGGACAACATTACAATCTACCTTTAATATTTATATGACAAAAAACAAAAGCTACATACACCATTAGGACAACATTACAATCTACCTTTAATATTAATAAGACAAAAAACAAAAAAAAAGCTACATACAGAATTAGGACAACATTACAATCTACCTTTAATATTAATAAGGCAAAAAACAAAAGCTACATACAGCATGGAACAAAATTACAATCTACCCTTTAATATTAACAAGATTGCTACACGTAGCTATGTCCCCCGCCGCCACGGTAAAGTCGATAAAGTCCCATAACTCAAGTAAAATTTTGCGAATCAAAATGGCGGCAAGATATGATCAACTGTATTAGGTGGCAAACAGCTAAGCAAAATCCCTTAATTGGATTTTGAGGAGAAGTGTCGACAAAGTCTTCCTATATTGTAGTATGCATTAATTCGATAAAGTCCCATAACTCCCGTAAAATTTGTCCAATCGAAATGGCAGCATAATATGATCAAGTACATATGGTGGCAAATGTTCAAACTAAATTTCAGCATAATCCGTTCAGTGGTTTCCGAGGAGTTGCGCCCACAAATTGTTCCTAAGCTGTAGCACGCATTAAGTGGATAAAGTCCCATAACTCCTGTAAAATTTGACCAATCAAAATGGCGATGCGATATGATCTTGTACATATGGTGACTAACAATCCTGTAAAATTATCATGAATTCGGACTAGCAGTTTCTGAGGAGTTGCGTTCACAAAATTTGCCATAGTATAACATTAGGAAATAATCAAAGTCCCATAACTCCCACAAATTTGACGAATCAAAATGGCAATGCGATATGATCTAGTACTAATGGTGACTAACAATCCTGTAAAATTTGAAGGAATTCGGACAAGCAGTTTCTGAGGAGTTGCGTCATCAAGATTTGCCATTGTATAACAATGTGGAAATAATCAAAGTCCCATAACTCCAACAAAATTCGACGATTCAAAATGGCAATGCGATATGATCTAGTACTAATGGTGACTAACAATCCTGTAAAATTTGAAGGAATTCTGGTAAGCGGTTTCTGAGGAGTTGTGTCCACAAGATGTGCCATTGTATAACATTGGGAAATAATCAAAGTCCCATAACTCCCACAAAATTTGACGAATCGAAATGGCGATGCGATATGATCTAGTACTAATGGTGACTTAAAATCCTGTAAAATTTGGAGGAATTCTTGCAAGTGGTTTCTGAGGAGTTGCGTCCACAAGATTTGCCATTGAATAACAATGTAGAGATAATCAAAGTCCCATAACTCCCACAAAATTTGACGAATCGAAATGGCGATGCGATATGATCTAGTACTAATGGTGACCAACAATCCTGTAAAATTTGAAGGAATTCTGGCGAGTGGTTTCTGAGGAGTTGCGTCCACAAGATCTCCATTTGTATAGTATTAATAAAAATCGTCAAAGTCCCATAACTCCGATACAAATTGCCGAATCAAAATGACGGTGCAATATGATCTAGGACATATAGTGACTAACAATCCTACAAAATTTGAACAAAATCCAATACAAAGTTTCCGAGGAGTTGCGTCCACAAGATCTCCAGTTGTATAGTATTGCTAAAAATTGTCAAAGTCCCATAACTCCTATAAAAATTTACGAATCAAAATGGCGGTGCGATATGATCTAGTACATATAGTGACTAACAATCCTACAAAATTTGAACAAAATCCAAAGTATGGTTCCCGAGGAGTTGCGTCCACAAGATCTCCATTTGTATAGTATTGCTAAAAATCGTCAAAGTCCCATAACTCCTATAAAAATTGACGAATCAAAATGGCGGTGCGATATGATCTAGGACATATAGTGACTAACAATCCTACAAAATTTGAACAAAATCCGGTGCACGGTTTCCGAGAAGTTGCGTCCACAAGATCTCCAGTTGTATAGTATTGCTAAAAATGGTCAAAGTCCCATAACTCCTATAAAAATTGACAAATCAAAATGGCGGTGCGATATTATCTAGTACATATAGTGACTAACAATCCTACAAAATTTGAACATAATCCAATACACGGTTTCCGAGGAGTTGCGTCCACAAGAAAGTGTGACAGACGGACGGACGGACGGACGGACACACGGACGCAGACCATTACTATGTTCCACCGTCGCGGTGCGGCGGGGGACAATAAGACAAAAAACAAAAACTACATAGAGCATCAGGACAACATTACAATCTACCTTTAATATTAATAAGACAAAAAAAACAAAAGCTTCATACAGCATTAGGACAACATTACAATCTACCTTTAATAGTAATAAGACAAAAAAAAAAACAAAAGCTACATACAACATGGGACAAAATTACAATCTACCTTAAATATTAATAAGACAAAAAAAAACAAAAGCTACATACAGAATTAGGACAACATTACAATCTACCTTTAATATTAATAAGACAAAAAACAAAGGTTACATACAGCATGGGACAAAATTACAATCTACCCTTTAATATTAATAAGACAAAAAAACAAAAGCTACATACAGCATTAGGGCAACATTACAATCTACCTTTAATATTAATAGGACAAAAAAAAACAAAAGCTACATACAGCATTAGGACAACACTACAATCTACCCTTAATATTAATAAGACAAAAGAACAAAAGCTACATACAGCATTAGGACAACATTACAATCTACCTTTAATATTAATAAGACAAAAAAAACAAAAGCTACATACAGAATAAGGACAACATTACAATCTACCTTTAGTATTAATAAGACAAAAATAAACAAAAGCTACATACAGCTTTAGGACAACATTTCAATCTACCTTTAGTATTAATAAGACAAAAAAAAACAAAAGCTACATACAGCATTAAGACAACATTACAATCTGCCTTTAATATTAATAAGACAAAAAAACAAAAGCTACATACAGCATTAGGACAACATTACAATCTACCTTTAATATTAATAAGACAAAAAAAACAAAAGCTACATACAGCATTAGGACAACATTACAATCTACCTTTAATATTAATAAGACAAAAAAACAAAAGCTACATACAGCATTAGGACAACATTACAATCTACCCTTAATATTTGTATGACAAAAAACAAAAGCTACATACAGCATTAGGACAACATTACAATCTACCTTTAATATTTGTATGAAAAAAAAAACAAAAGCTACATACAGAATTAGGACAACATTACAATCTACCTTTAATATTAATAAGACAAAAAAAAATCAAAAGCTACATACAGCATAAAAGACAACATAATGTATAGTCAAGTTGATCTTTTGAATCCATCGGACCAATAGCAACAAAAAAGGCCTTAAAAAACTTTCAACATTCGTTTTAAATAGCAAGGGGAAATAATTCTGCATATAATAATCCTTTTTCGGACTAAATTTTGATATGATCAGTAAATGTCATATACATGTAGAAACAATCATATACTTATGATCAAATCAAAATGTTGGGTATTGAAAAGAGTATGACTTTTAAATCTATTTGCAGGTAACACATTTAGTGATTGATGAAGCTCATTGTGTTTTGTCATGGGGTAACTCAGCTTTTAGACCAGCTTACCAAAAACTTGGATTACTGAAAGCAATTTTGCCAAATATTTTTGTTCATGGATTCACCGCAACAGCAACCTAAAAGAGCCAACAAAATATTAAAACATCTCTTCGTATGAAAAATCCAAGGATTATCGCAGAAAGATGCCATATATGAACACATATCATGATCATTGAAAGGACATTACTTTAACTCTTTGCATTTTAATCGATAAAAAAATAATATTTTGATTTTAAAGAAAAGATGGAAGATTGTGTCCATGGGATTGAAACCCCCTGTATCAACAAGGGGAATAACTATTTTAAGCAAATCACAGACAACCAATTATTTTATAAGTTATAAATTAAATGTTGTAGATAAACATAATCATCATAAAACAAAGAAGATCACTAGTGGAAAGTTGCAGTTTATGACTACATTCAGAATATATTTACATTTTAAAATTGATCTCAAATTCAATGAAAACTATCATTGTTCATGTTGGGAGCTTACCCCAGAATTTTACTGTGAAAAGGTTACAGATATTTATCACTTTCTTTTGAAGAAAAATAATGCTTGCTCTATTATAAGTTTGTTCCAAAGCAAACATTTGCTTTCATATACTAGTAAGTTATTTCCCCTTAATTATTTTTGTGTTTCAGTATCATGCTTTATCATTATTTGTAAACTGTACAAGTTAAGAATGTAAACCATGTTTATTTTTGTGGAGATCGACAGCTTGCCTATAGATTTTAATATATATTAGGAAGAACCATAAATGTCACTGTTCTTGACAGATGGGGTTGTAGTTTAAGGGGTAAATGTGAGCATTTAAAGTTCATATAAAGAACATCTACCAGTAACATCATCCCAATATTGTATGAAGTGTTGTTGTTATTATTAGGTAAAACGTATTCCTTGAGGTCAAAACAAGACCTCCATCAATAGGAGGAGGATGCTATTTATGATGTAAAAGATCCAGTTTTATGTGAATTGAAGGAAAAGGGACAAGACTTCCAAAAGAAAATAATATATCTTCCATTGAATCGTTTTGGTCAATTACACTACAGAGCTGAAAATGAATTTAATTAAACATTTAATTCAACCCTACAGCACCATGAAGAAAATTTGACAGATGTAGTTTCTCAATACCATCACTACAATTACAAAATGTAAGATTTCATACTACATTATACAAAATATAATATAGTAAAAAAAACTTATTTTTATATTTACAAGTGTTATATGAGTTACTTACACAATAAGTATTTTGAGAACTCATAGTGACTTCAAGATGAAGAATAACAATAAAAGCGTTTTACCTTGTAGTTGTATAGACTTTGTCTCTTGTGTATTTACTCTGTTATTCCTTCAATTCATATTTGAATTTTGTTTTCATTTTTAAGAATTTAATGTGAATAATTCCAACATGGCTCTAGTTAATCGTCAACCAGTATAATACTCGATAACTATGTATTTCGCACATGCGCAAATGGAATCGGAATATTAGTAAACGGGATGAAGAACAACAATGTTTTTGATTTTGGTCGTCTTATTTTTTTGAGTGAAAGAAAAAAAGGTCAAGAACAATTTTTAACCAAATCATGCCATTGAGACACGTAAATGTGTATTGTTTTACTAATGATTTGAAATTTGAACTTGCATCTGTTTGAAAACGTCAGATTGTGTATTGTGACGTCATAGACAAAGACAGAAATGGAGTCGGGGAATCCGCCTTCTCTTAGGTCGCTTTAGAATGGAAAATTTAATTTTCTGTCATATTAGAATCGAAATAATTCATGGCAGGTATATGGTTATTATCATTTAACCATGGGATGGGCCTTTATATTCGTAAATTTAACCCCTCGCTGACGCTCTAGGTTAAATTCGAATATAAAGGCCCAGCCCTTGGTTAAATTTCCAATAACCATATACTGTGAAAGTACTTTTATTTGTTGACATCAATTTTCTTGATTTTCATAAATATCACTATTTCGTTGGAACTTGAATTCGTGGTTTCGAATTCCATACATTAAAACCATATGTAAAAATGCTTTTCGTTTGGAACTTAATTTCGTGGTTTAAGCGAACCACGAAATCCACGAAAATTGGAACCCCACGAACAATAGTACTTTCACAGTACCTGTCATGAATTATTTCTTAAATAACTTAATACCGAAGTCACTGTGAATTTACTTTCTGCATATGCGCATTTCGACAAGTTATGTTTCTTCAGTGCAGATAAAATCTAAACGTTTGGAAGACCATAACTCAAAGATGTTTAAAACCGACAGACAGCAAATAACCAAAATGATATTAATGTAAAGCCAAAATCAGCTAAGGACAGAGCTTTGCACGAGGTAGATACTCATTAGTTTTCAACAAAATTTACAAAAATTTAGATATTGTAAGATTTCAAATATAATCGGCTTTCGGGTCAGCACTGAGGTACTGACTACTGAGCTGGTGAATACCCTCGGGGACTTACTACTGGGCTGGTGAAAACCCTCGGGAACTGTCGTCTTTTTTATTATACTTTTAAGGGTACATGACTTTTGAATTATAATTTAAAGTTTGAAACAATCATATAATTAATTAACATAAATATGTTAACTATAATTCAGATAAAGCCAATGATAGTGAAAAATATGCTAGAGGACAATGGAAGTCTCCGACTTCTTTTCGCCACAGAGGCATATGGCATGGGAATAGATGTAAAAGATGTATACCATGTTATTCATGTAGGAGCACCTCACAATATTGAGAGTATGCATACTTTATTAAGATTACTGATATTATCAAATTATCTTTTTCATATTTAGATGGCATTTAAATGAATACACTTTGAATAATATAGATTACACCACAATATCCTAATTTTATCCACTAGAGAAAGCTAAATATTAAAATTAGATTAAAATTGCAAGCCTCGCCAAGCCTTTAAATATAAAGTAGTTAGATAGTGCTTTTCATTGATATTGCTGTTATTGATTTTATAAAATTTAAAACACACTCTCATTGTGTTATATCTGATATAAAAATTGTCACAGAGTAAATTTTCCCGCCCTTTGAAGGGAATACTGTTTTGCTTCAAATAACAAAATACCGAAGTTACTGTTAATTTATTTTCTGCATATGCGCATTTCGACAATTTATTTCTCACCAGTGCAGATAAAACCAAACATTTGGAAGTCCATTAACCAAAAACTTATAAAACAGAAGTCAACATCATACTTAAAACAGGGATTTAATGCTTTTTTTGTAATTCTTTATTTTCAATACCAATGTTATATACACAATACAATGATTGATTGATAGATTTATAACAATATGTTTGTGTATGGAAAAAACATGTTTAACTTCAAGTAAATATAATGCTTACGACATTTAGGACCCAAAAACAGGAATGGCATAATTATATGATGTGTTAGTGAAGCACCATGCCCTCGGTAGCAATCTTGTCTACAAATTACAAAATTCTAGCTAAAAATTTAAGGTTAAATGGTGGGTTTGTATTAATCTCCATTAGATCTATTAAGAATTACCTTGACCTTTGGCCTGATCTTAATGCTATTTTTGCACAATTAATCTTTTGTTTTGCAATAATGTTAAATACGAGTATGAACATGACAAATAGTACCAAAAGATGATGTCAGCATAACAACTCGCACATGACACCTCCACAGTTACCCGATATTTTCATGATAGTGTTCAGTTCGGTAAAAATGAGAGCAGTCTCTGTAGATCAAAGGAAACTTCTACAAATTACCGATAAGACCAATAAACAGGAAAAATTGAAAGTCCTTTCACATCTGATTGAAAAAATATAGGAAATGTTTTGTAAGTTTTCAAATTTGCACTCAGTAACCTTGACCTTCGACCTTACCTTAATTTTCTTGGTAGATTAATCATTTGTACTAAGCTTCATTAGATCTATTCACATATAGAATATCAAGCTTCTGCCATTTGTAATTTTCAAGCAATAGCAAAATCTAGATTTTGATCTTCTGACCTATTTGACCCTGACCTTAGTGAACTTTGCATAATGGTGTTCAGCTTTACATGATCAATACATATATATGAAGGGCGTATGACATTAGTGGTTCAAAAGTTATGAATCAGGATAAAGTTAAGGACAGATAGACATACAGTCAGACAAGACAAAAACAATTTTCCTCCCATCTAACGATTCGGGGACATAACCTAAACATTTATGAATTCCAGTATATTTTGGACAATAATTTAGGATAATGCCATTTTCAAGCTACTGCTACTTCATTCCATCAGGATTTAAATGAAATACTGGGGATAAATTCATTACCTACGTTTATTCAAGTAGATATGAAGATTGTGCTTTGGTACTTCATGCTGTTACAATCGCCATATCAAGGTTATCATGTAAATAACTTTAACTGGCCTTTGATTATTTTCTTCTTATTATATAATTTTCAGCATTTGTACAAGGAATAGGACGATGTGGAAGAAATGGAAAGAAAGCCATAGCAACTTTGTACTTTAATAAAAAAAATACATCGTATCCTATAACTTGTATTTGGAAGACAATATGAGGATGTCTTGTACAACTGAAAGTTGCAGAAGGAAAGTGATTTTAGGCTATTTTGATTTTTGGTTTTAGTGCAGAGATTTCTTATCATGACAGCTGTGACAACTGCAGGAAAATTTGTTCATGTGGGCGCGGGTACAAGGCTATTTGTAACAGCGTACATGCACACGTTTTTCACATTACATTTTAACCGCTTTCAAATTGAAAATCCCGTCTTTTAAAGGTCTTGATGATTAAATCAACCTACATGTAAATATACTCTTGTAAGATTAAGCTATGGACGTCTCATGTAATATCGAAACTGACTGAATAATCAATGAGGGGACATGGAGTACATGTACATGAGACAGTTTCTACAAATACATGGTAAAACAAAGCAATGGAACAACGTTTGTTCCTTATCTTGAAGTCAGCATGAAACTAAAAACAAGTCCGAGGATTAAGACATTTGGTTTTCCGTAGTTATTCTGTTCTTGGCATTGGCCCAGTGGTAATAAATAACAAAATACCGAAGTAACGGTTAATTTACTTTCTGCATATGGGTATTTCGACAACTTATGTCTCTTCAGATCAAATAAAAAAAAGGCAAGTCTACTGAATTCAAGCCTATAGGACAGAAATCATCCTAGTAGAGGATGATTTCTGTCCTTTTAGCTGCAATTTTACCAATTTTCTAATAGTGTTTCATCTGGAAACTTTTTAAAAATATTTTTGTTAATAGCATGTTGATGTATGCATTCTTTAATTTGTAACCCACAGTTCAGTTATCATTCAAAATCTTACAAGAAATTAATAAATAGAAGCTGATTTTTTTTCTCGTGAATTCCTTAATTCTTTCAATCTAAGCGAAAACCTAAGCTAAGAATCAGAAAACTTTGGTCTTAATACCAGAAAAAGATGATTAAGATTTTTTACGTAGAATCTCGGAAACAGGTGGGCCATTCATCATATATTCTCCATTGACGTTTTGATTTTTGTTCGGTAATTTAAGTTCTGTTTGAAACAACAGAACATTGCTGTTAATGCACGTAGTTGTATTTTCAGGAACGACATATGTTATATGTCATGACTGAGTTTCCTTTTTTTTAATAATGTCGTGCCATCTTTTTTGCAGCAACATTGTCTTATTAAACCATTGTTTCTAAATACAAAGAAATACACAATTTCACAAATTCGAATCACTGATTTTGATCGTCAACGTTTGACAGTCATTTTTAATCTGCAACAAACACTTTAGCACAACGCATGTGCGTTGTTTTAAACATTTTCTGTCTGTAACAAACATTTTGGAACAACGCATGTGTGTCTTTTGTAATAATACAATAATTAATTAAGAGAAAAATAAAGTTTGGTAATACTAAGTGAATTATTCAAGGAAATAAGAGGAACATTATTCATTATTACATTTCGTAAATGTTTATTTTCCAAATATGTGTATTCTTTAAATATGAACTTGTTATCTTTTTTTACATAATACTTTTAACTGTTTTTTATGTATACTGAAGTAAAGTCGTTGCTATACTGACAACAAAACAAAATTAAATAATGCATTCCAACATCCTTTGCGAGAGCGTATCAATATATTTAAGAGGTATATGGTTATTAGAAATTTAACCATGGGATTGGCCTTTATATATTCGAATTTTACCCAGAGCGTTAGCGAGGGGTTAAATTTACAAATATAGGCCCAGCCCATGGTTAAATGACAATAATCATATACTTGCAATGATTTATTTCGATTCTAATGTGACAGAAAATGGAATTTTCCATTCTAAAGCGACCTAAGAGAAGGCAGATTTCTCGCCTTCATTGCTGTCTGTGTCTATGACGTCACAAAATACAATTTGACGTTTTCAAACAGATTCAAGTTCAAAATTCAAATCGAAAGCAAAACAAAAAGATTTTTGTGACCGAATAGCATGATGAATTTAAAACTATTCTTAATTTTTATTTCCTTCCTAAACGAACAAAATTAAAAACGTTGTTTTTCATCCCGTTTACTCATATTCCGATAAAATTTGCGCATGTGCGAAATATATGGTTATTGAGTATTTGTTACGAAAAAGAGCCACCACAACGAATAGCCTGGACAAAAACCAACTGATATGTTGTCTCTGTATATTTACTCCATTAAATAAATTGTCTCAACAGTATTTACCCTAAGTGAGACGACAGACGCAAGAGATGCTGTGTTGACCACAGACGGACAGACAGACGCCATGTGGGCTCTCAGAATTCTATGGCCTTGCTGGATGAGGAAATCCAAGAATTCTAGTTGCAATTAAATATGTGGATCCTTGTATGTCCTAGACGGTTCCTGGTACTTGTGAAAGAGAATCGAAGTTTCAATATTGTATTCCAAAAAATCTTGTCATTTAAAATGTACAGAGATTCTCAACTGGCTCTCACAACATGCTCTTTCCTATCTCTCCATTAACATTCCCTTTTATACTGCTCAAAATACCCGTTTTAATTAACATTTGCCTGGTTATCTGTTCCCAAAGTTAGATATTAAAAATAACAAAGAACAGGGCAAAAATATAAGTCACCAGGGCTTGTGAATTACTGAATATATAAAAATAGCCAAAAGTATGTAATTAAAGAAATCTGCTGAACTTTATTATTAACTGAATTTCCGATAAAATTTGCGCATGTGCGAAATATATGGTTATTGAGTATTTGTAACGAAAAAGAGCCACCACAACGAATAGCCTGGACAAAAACCAACTGATATGTTGTCTTTGTATATTTACTCCATAAATAAATTGTCTCAACAGTATTTACCCTAAGTGAGACGACAGACGCAAGAGATGCTGTGTTGACCACAGACGGACAGACAGACGCCAAGTGGGCTCTCAGAATTCTATGGCCTTGCTGGATGAGGAAATCCAAGAATTCTAGTTGCAATTAAATATGTGGATCCTTGTATGTCCTTGACGGTTCCTGGTACTTGTGAAAGAGAATCGAAGTTTCAATATTGTATTCCAAAAAATCTTGTCATTTAAAATGTACAGAGATTCTCAACTGGCTCTCACAACATGCTCTTTCCTATCTCTCCATTAACATTCCCTTTTATACTGCTCAAAATACCCGTTTTAATTAACATTTGCCTGGTTATCTGTTCCCCAAAAATAGATATTAAAAATAACAAAGAACAGGGCAAAAATATATGTCACCAGGGCTTGTGAATTACTGAATATATATAAAATAGCCAAAAGTATGTAATTAAAGAAATCTGCTGAACTTTATTATTAACTGAATTTCCTGATAATAAAACAATGAAATATGACCGTAAATAAAATTTTGTTACACTGCCCCCCTAAAAATACATTGAATCTCCACTGTTCAAATAGTATAACAAAAAATAGCACCATAAAACAACATTATAACAACCTTTGAAAACATTCTTTGGTATCTGATGTATGATGTATTTGTAGAGACTTTGTCTCATGTGCATTTACTCCATATCCTTTTATTCACCATGATGTTCAGTTATTTATCAAAAAAAACGTACAACAATATTATGCACTATTCAGATAAATTTTTCTTCTAACATACTGAGCACCATTGATTATCATGTAAACAAAAGCATCAAAAAGAAGAACACATGTTGGCAACACTGGATTTCCTGAGTTATAAATTACCCTCATTAAAAATTAATTATCCCTCAACACTCTCTTATCCATACAGTTATCAAAGTAAACATATATACAAGCTAAAAAAACAAACATTACATCACAATAATGCTTTGTAACAGTATTTCTTGATCCCAATAAAACAAATCAGTATGTTTAACTGCATTTGTTCAGAAAAACAAAAATCAATAATCAAAAATATACAAAACTAGAGGCTCCCAGGAGCCTGTATAGCTCACCTGTATATAGCAGTGGTACATCCATGCAATAACATTGATTTTTAAATACATTTCCTATGAGGTCTAAAGTTAATCCATGAGACTGCTGGTGGTTATCTTGGATTATGCAGGGACGTGTCAGACAGATCTTAACACCACCCAAGGACTATTATGACAAAGTTTGGTTGCAATTGGCTAATTTGTTTCAGAGGAGTTGATTGTTGAATGCATTTGCCATAGGTTCTAATGTTAATCAATGGACTCCATTGCCGGCCATCTTGAGTTACGCACTGACATGTCAGATACAATTTTCAGCTAAAAATTGAGGTACTTTGTTAAAGTGCGATTTTGGTCCCCCTAAGGCGCCTTATACATGTGTTATAGCTTGGAAACGGTAGAGCTACGCAAAATCCTTGCATACTACCGAAAGTTCATGTCAAGAGGAATCCAAAGAAAGAAACCCCATCAAAATCCGATGAAAAATAAAAACAAGAGTTGTCAGAAGACAACATAGCTCGCCGGGGATTCCAGTAACCTCAATGCACAATAAATTCGAAAGTAATAAAAAGCTTTCTTCACAGGAAAGTTACATATCAAATGTAAACACCCTATCATTAAACAACTTAATTCTAGAAGCAAAGTTAAAAGTTTTTAAAAAATTGCCCTCAGGGCAAGGTCAAGGTCAGAATGTCTACAAATTTGGTATCACCAGAAAGCTCTCACAATAAAGAAGTTACATACAAAATATAAACACCCTACCACTAAAGGCTGACCTTCTAGAGGAAAGGCTCAATTTTTTTTACAAATTGCCTTCAGGGTAAGGTCAAGGTCAAAATGTCTACAAGTATGGTACCAGAAGAAAGCCCTCGTCATCAGGAAGTTGTATACCAAATATGAACACACTCCACTAAAAGCCTACCTTCTAATGGCAAGGTTAAAGTTTTTTTTAAATTGCCCTAAGGGCAAGGTCAAGGTCAAAATGTCTACAAATATGGTACAACTAGAAAAGTCTCATCATAAGGAAGTAACATACCAAATATGAACACCCAAACACTAAAAGCCTACCTTCTAGAAGCAAGGTTAAAGTTTTTCAAAAAATTGCCCTTAGGGCAAGGTCAAGGTCAAAATGTCTACAAATATGGTACCACAAGAAAGCTCTCATCATAAGGAAGTTACGTACCAAATATGAACAGTCTACCACTAAAAGCCTCCCTTCTAGAGGCAAGGTTAAAGTTTTTTTTTTAAATTGCCCTTAGGGCATGGTCAAGGTCAAAATGTCTACAAATATGGTACCATTAGAAAGGTCTCATCATAAGGAAGTTACATACCGAAAATGAACACCCTACCACTAAAAGCCTACCTTCTAGAAGCAAGGTTACAGTTTTTTTTTTAAAAATTGCCCTAAGGACAAGGTCAATGTCAAAATGTCTACAAGAAAGCTCTCATCATAAGGAAGTTACATACCAAATATGAACACCCTACCATTAAAAGCCTACCTTCTAGAGGCAAGGTTAAAGTTTTTTAAAAGTTCCCCTTAGGGCGAGGTCAAGGTCAAAATGTCTACAAGTATGGTACCAAAAGAAAGCTCTCATCACAAGGATGTCATATACCAAATATCAACATCCTAGTTCTTCAGGTCTCCGTTCCACAGGCCAGGTTAAAGTTTTGCTGACGACGCCGACGACGCCGACGCCGGGGTGATGACAATAGCTCTCCGGACATACGTCCCGGCGAGCAAAAAATGAGGTACTTTGTAAAAGTGCGATTTTGGCCCCGTAGGCCCCTTATAGCTCGGAAACGGTATAAGCTACGCAAAATCCGTCCACACATTACCGAAAGCTCATGTCAAGAGGAATCCAAAGATTGATTGATTGAATATTGTTTAACGTCTACTCAGCAATATTTCAGCTATACCTGATATAGCTGAAATATTGCTCTTTGGACGTTAAACTCTAACTAATCAATCAATCAAGACCAGAACAAGTTTGTTAATAAATAATCACTTTGGGGTATGGAAAGGGCATTGAGACGGAAAATTCTGACTGCCACTGGAAAAGTAGGGTGAAATCGTCAAGGGCGGGGAATTTAGCCTTGTAGCCGATCACCTACGGACCACCCCAAAAAGAGCTTGCTACAAGGGTTCTTTAACGTGCAGGAAGCGTAGCATTTCTTCCAACACGTGGACCTGAGTTTACATCCCATCCGAAAGATGGGTTGTGAATTTATTAATCCCGCACAACCACGGAATGGGTCCTATTTTTATATCCCGGGACCCTCGGGGTCAGCCTCCGTTTAGGCGGGGTAAGAAAGAAACCCCATCAAAATCCGATGAAAAATAAAAAATTGAGGTACTTTGTAAAAGTGATTTTGGCCCCCTTAGGCCCCTTATAACTCGGAAACGGTAAAAGCTACGCAAAATCCGTCGACATGCCACCGAAAGCTCATGTGAAGACGAATCCAAAGAAAGAAACCCCATCAAAATCCGAAGAAAAATAAAAATTTGAGGTACTTTGTAAAAGTGCGATTTTGGCCCCGTTCGACCCCTTATAGCTCTGAAAGGGAAAGAGTTATCCAAAATCTGATAGTTGTGCGTCATGTTTATTTTTCATAAGGAATCCAATGAAAAAAAAACTGCATCAAAATCCGACTAGAAAAAATAAAGGGCTACGCCGTGCGCAGCATGATACGACCGAAGCATGTCTTCCACTGAAATTTGAAAAAGTGTAATTTAAAGTGAGTATGGACATAGGAAAGAGCTTGACACAATAATTAGATGGACGCAATAAGGAGATTGACCAAGTAATTAGCTGGACACAAACTAGGGAAAATAACAAGAGGCTCTCAAGAGCTGTATCGCTCACCTGGCCCTTGATTAACATAGACATTTTATGTTAATGAGCCCATATATATAGTTAAACTATAAATCCAATATCCCTTATTAGTTAAAGAGGAGAAGACCTCTGTTAGTGTTTCCCATGTGGTCCAATGTTAAACAATGTTCCCTATTGGCAGCAATCTTGGATAAAGTGTGAACCTAAAAAAAAACAGTTTTCTTTTCAGGGTCCCACATAAAGACTATTTTGACCAAGTTTAGTTCCATTGGCTAAGTAGTTTCAGAAGAGATCTTTGAATGCGTTTTCCCTTACGGTCCAATGTAAAAACTAAGTTCCCCGCTGGTCGCCATGTTGGATATCGCGCTGACCTGAAAAACACCTTTTTTCAAGGGACCACTCAATAACTATTGCGGCCAAGTTTTGTTCCAATTGGCTCATTACATTCAGAGGAGAAGATCTTTGAATGTGTTTTCCCATAGGGTCCAATGTTAAATCTATGTTCCCCACTGG
This sequence comes from Modiolus philippinarum, assembly GCA_002080025.1. Taxonomy (NCBI): domain Eukaryota; kingdom Metazoa; phylum Mollusca; class Bivalvia; order Mytilida; family Modiolidae; genus Modiolus; species Modiolus philippinarum. The sequence goes on from MJUU01037683.1 coordinate 17,429, forward strand.
CGGCCATGTTGGATATAGTGCAATCCTGAAAAACACCTTTTTTGCAAGGGACCACCTAAGGACTATTGTGACCACGTTTGGTTCCAATTGGCACAGTAGTTTGAGAGAAGATCTTTGAAAGTGTTTTACCATAGGGTCCAATGTTAAAACTATGTTTCTTCTCTGGAGGCAATCTTGAATATCGCGCTGACCTGAAAAACATCTTTTTTGCCAATTACCACCTAAGGACTATTATGGCCAAGTTTGGTTCCAATTGGCCCAGTAATTTCAGAGGAGAAGATCTTTGAATGTGTTTTCCCTAATAGAGTCTAATGTTAAAACTATGTCCCCGCTGGCGGCCATGTTGAATGTAGCGCGATCCTGAAAAACACCTTATGTGTAAAGGACCACCCAAAGATTATTGTGACCAATTTTGGTTCCAATTGGCCCAGTAGTTTCAGAGGAGAAGATCTTTGAATGAAAAGTTTACGCCGGACGGACGACGGACGGACGGACGCAAAGTGATGGCAAAAGCTCACCCTGGCATTAGCCAGGTGAGGTA